>PITA01008254.1:19746-85943 GCA_004023965.1 Spilogale gracilis | reverse complement strand
AAAAAAAAAAAAAAAAAAAAAAAAAAAAAAAAAAAAAAAAAAAAAAAAAAAAAAAAAAAAAAAAAAAAAAAAAAAAAAAAAAAAAAAAAAAAAAAAATTAAAAAACAAACAAAAAGATGTAAAAGTCAAAGAAAAAGTAAGAATCCTAAAATATGATGTAGCAAAAGAAACATCAAAAATAAAATCATGAATTAAAAAGTTTAACCAGAATTTCTCTTTGCAACAACAGTAAAAGACCAACATAGAAATCATCAGTCAATGATTGAACAATACCTTTATAGTGTTGAATATAAGCTGAACTTCCAATGTTGACATAGGATTATTTTCTGAACGCAGAATTAACTATACCAGGAACTGATGTGTCTTTTTTTTAAGTAAAGAAATGTTTTTATATGGGGCAGTGTTACACATATAATTCTAATGTGAAGTCACTGCTCTGAATTTTATTTACAACTAAATATATAGCAGGGATAGATTTCCTCATAATATTTGAATTCTACGATTTAATTCCTTTAATGTCATTTTATTAAAACAGTGTATCATTAGGGTAAAGTCATCAGATTGAGAAAAAATTTAAAAAGAATTAAATTTGAATATCAGATAAATAATAAATATTCTTCTAGTCTATGTAAGCCCTAAATATTACAAAGTACATTACAATATTGTTATATTTGGGACATACATAGACATCCCCACAATGTCATTGTCTATATGAAATTCAAATTTAACTGGTCATCCTATATTTTATTTGGCAAATTTACTTTAGGGTTAGGGTTATTAAATTTGGGGCATCTATGCATTTGTTAGTAACACTAATCAGAGTAATTCCATTGGGATAAATGTGTTAAGGTAAACTGGAGACATTTCAGGCAAACATTTTATATGTTCATAAAAAAATTCAAATTGCTTTAAAATTTTATGGACAATTTATTTTATTTATTTATTTTCATATATTAAGACAAAATAAGATATTAGCTTGATTTTATGAGTATATATCCTTTATAGTTAGTAATTATTTCCATGTTTTTCTGTGAGATGGTTTTATTTTGAGCTTTAAACAAAACCTTAATTTTATGCTTCTAAGAGTTAATGAAATCAGTAAGCATCTTATTTTTAGATATGACTATTGATTTGCTTCTCTTGCTTATTTATTTATCTATCACTTCTACCACTCTCAAATTATTATAAACACAGACATACGAATAGTAGTTATTTCACTTCTAAAGCACACCACACATCCAGGGTTAAGTACTGCCATTTCTCCTTATGGATCCTTACAGAATGAAGCATGTGACAGCATACAGTTATGGAAATGGATTCCATCCCCACACCAATGAAAGCTGACATTATCCTTACTTTACACTAGGAGGGGTATTGTTACTACAGATTTTTTCCTATTCTAATACTAAACACTTTGTGACCTGGTTTAATGAGCTCAAATGCAAGAGAGTATTACTAAACTTTTTAAGTATTTATGATAAATGAGTCCTCAAAGCTAATTATTTTGGGGAATTAAAGTCATACTTTAAATTGATGAGATCTAAAACTTTCCAGCAGAGAAAGCTTGTGTCTCTGCCCATTTTACAGCCATTTTTTAACTACACATTTTATAATATCTTAAAAAGTCATTTCATTGAACCTTTTTAAAAAAAAAAGTTAATAAGAGAAAGTGTATTAAAATTAATAGTAAATATATTTTCTTAAGATTTTATTTATTTATTTGAGAGAGAGAGAGAGAGAGCGCGCATGAGAGGGGAGAAAGTCAGAGGAAGAAGCAGACTCCCCCTGTTGCTGGGAGCCCAATGCGGGACTCAGTCCCAGGACTCTGGGATCATGACCTGAGCTGAAGGCAGTCACTTAACCAACTGAGCCACCCAGGCATCCCTGTAAATAATTTAAAATAATAAAGTGAACATAAGTAGTTTAAAGTAAAACTATGCAGATATCAGAGTATAAATATGCTTTACTTTGTAATTTTTATCAGTCTTCAGCAAATAGTGATATTTTGAGATCACCCATCAGATATTATCATATGAAAAAGTCAAATGACAAGAATTTAAAGCATAAAGTTTTTAGAATTTGAAACTAATGTGTTTTTTTTTTTTTTAGAATTATATTTCTTTCTTCAAGAGTGTAACAATTTTACATTTCAAAATTCACTGTGGCGATTTTTAAAACTTGACAGGAAACTTTGCTAAATAATTGGATACATGTTTAGTTTGTTCTACACTTTTTCACTATCTACTGATAATAATAATAATAACAATAAAATATAATGGTACCTGTAAACTGAGCCTGTGTTAAGTGTCAAGAGTCCTGTGGCCCAAGGTCAGTGAGTTAGGTCATAGGTTATTTTGATTACACAGTTTTTGTTCTTAATAACAATTCCATATTGCTTCCCCAAAAAAGTCATTAACTATGTACAGACTCAAATCTCCCCAGGCTTTTGAATATCTTTACTCCACTCTATCTTCACTTTTGCCTGCCATAAATGTTAAGGTTTGCATGATTTCTTTTGGGTTTCTTCTCTCACCTCATAATCATCATATTTGCTCAAAGAATTTCATTCACCTTCTATTTTGTTAATGTTTGCATGATTTCTTTTTGGGTTTCTTCTCTCACCTCATAATTATCATATTTGCTTGAAGAATTTTATTCACTTTCTATTTTGTTAGTTTCCAATGTCTAATGCAGAACTGTATTCCTACCTCCTAGATTATCTTGTTTAGCAGCTCAAACTTTAAAATTAAAAAAAATATTAATTTCTAATCTGAGTTTTTCTCTATTTTCTAATTTATTTAAATATATAATTCTTTAATGACTCACAAACTAAAATCTTGAAAAGACGCTCAAGTTTTTCTTTTCCCTTATCTGCTATATCCTATCCTTCCCATCATTCAAAATCTGGTCCCAACCTATTTCTCAATCCAGTTTCATTTATTGTCACATACTTGAATAATTTAATATCAGCCATTTATTGAGTATCTACTATGTTTCAGGTTCTGTGCTAGGTGAATAGCTATATCAAATAACCATAAACTTCATGACCATACTTTTATAGATTATTAATAGTCCCATTTTGGAGATTAGGAATCTAAGCCCAAACAGCGGAGCTAATCATATTTACATTTGCTCCAAAGATAATGAATTACTTGCTGCTTACCCAAGCATGCACCTTTCATAGCACCAAAAAATCTCCACTGGCGAGAGTGTTAGCACATATGCACACACACCCATGCACAAACATTCTATTTACTTAGACAATTTCTATTCATCCAATGTCACTTCTTGAAAGTATCACTTTATCTGGGCACCTGGGTGGTGGAGCTGGTTGAGCGTCCAACTCCTGGTTTTGGCTCAGGTCATGATCTCAGGGTCCTGGGATCAAGCCCTACATGGAGCTCCATGCTCAGCATGGAGTCTGCTTAAAATTCTCTCCTCTCCTTCTGCCCCTCCCCCCTGTTCCTGCACATGTGTGTATTCTCTCTTTCTTTAAGATAAAAAAAAAAAGGCATGAGATACCTAAAAAGAAATTTAAAAAGAAATATATAATACCACTTTCATCAAAAGAATCTTTATTATTTAAGACTTGTTCAATCCTAAAACCCACTTTTTTATACACTTAACATGAGCATTTATTATAGCTCACTAATGTTACTGGTATCTATTATCTTCTAAAAAATCAATGTTCCTTTTCCTTTTTTTCTTCTTCTTTTTTTTTTCTGGTTTTCCTCTTACAGTCTATAAAATGCTCATAGAATACCCCTCATAGAAAAGAAAATTGCAAAACAATTTCAGGAACTTCACAGATTCCCAAAAACCTACGCATAGGCTTCTTCTCCTTCTCTGACTTAGGAACTCTAGATTAAGAACTCTTCCTCTCCCAGTTTGGTAACAGAGAGTTTTTGTAAGTTTAGGAAGTCTTGGTTTTAATGTCTAGTCCTAGAACCTAGCATAGTACTTGGCACCACCGTAGCCTCTATGTGAATATTTACAGAATGAATAGATAAATGAATAAATAAATAAATCATGGAAAAGCCAAGTGAATAAACGATCTTAAGCAAAAACTTTTGAATATGAAGGTGTATCAGGATGGCTAAGACTTACATAGATTGTGGCAGACATACTTTAGGGTGGCCCCTCATGGTTCACACCACCTGGTATTCACAACTATGTGTATCCCCTTTCCTTGAGTGTGAGCAGGACCTGAGACTTGATTCTAACCAAGAGAATATGGCAATGGTCAGAGATGTCACTTCCATTCTTAAGTTCTATAAGCCATCATGCTGCTACAAACTCACTCTAGAGACTCTGTCTCTCTAACTGGCTTTAAAGAAGTAAGTGGAAGGACGCCTGGGTGGCTCAGTCATTAAATGCCTGCCTTCGGCTCAGGTCATGATCCCAGAGTCTGGGGATAGAGCCCTGTATCGGGCTCTGTGCTCTGCGGGAGGCCTGCTTCTCCCTCTCTCACTCCCCCTGCTTGTGTTCTCTCTCTGGCTCTGTTTCTCTCTGTCAAATAAATACAGAAAATCTTTTTAAAAAAATAAAGAAGTAACTGGATATGTTGGTGCGCATGTGCAGCCAGGAGCTGAGGATAGCCTCTAGGAGCAGAGAGCAGTCTCCACCTGAGGACCAGAAAGACACTGGGGTCCTCGGTCTTACATATGCAAGGAAATAAATTCTGTTTAACAGTATGAAAAATCTTAGTAAATTCTTCCACAGTTTGCCTGTAGATGAGAATGTAACCTGGCTGACACCTTGACGGCCGGTTTTTGAGACCCTACCCAGAGAACACAGACAAATCCTGTTCAGACTCTTGACTTAAAGATACTGTGAGATTATGGATGTGTGCTGCTAAAAGGCACCAAGTGTTATAATTAGCAACAGAACTCAGATGGTAGGTAGATAGAGGGGAGATGGAGAGATACATATTGGCTTTATAATCTAGATGACTGTATTCCAGAAAACTTTCTGCCTTCTTTGATTTTGAGGTAAAAATAGATAACAATGGATAAGTTTTGAAGTTAGATTTAGAAAAATATATTTAATAAAGCAAAAAATTAAAGTATCCTAGGATAAAAAGGGTAATCAAATTATTATTATTATTATTATTATTATTATTATTTTATTAGCTGGGTTTTTGGTACCTTTTTCCCACTTTGAATTGAAATCACAGTAGGACTGATTTCTTTCTTTATACTAAAGAACTCTGCATTCATTAACTCAGGGTCCACTATTGTAGGATCACCATGAACTGATTAAGAAAATCCCATGGGGAAATGAACACAGCAGGTGACAATATAAAACTACTGAACATTTTCTTGGAGTCTTTATAATTAGCTCAACCCAGACTACTAATAAAAATTATAAACACAGTTCATAAAATTATTTAATATAATACTGTGCCAAAAAATCATATTCATGTTTAATTCTCAAAGCATACTATGGTTAATGATTGTTTTTTTCCCTACAGGTTTGTATTCACACAAATTCTTAGGATTGAAATTTGAATTTATATATTTTTTCTGAATTTTTTGAAGTCTTTTTTATTTAATTAACTTGGGTTTTTTTTCTTCCCAAAATGACAGTCTGTCTCCCATGCCCAAATATTTGAAATTCTCTATATTTCTTAGCATGTACAACTGACAGGAAGAATAATTTTAATGTAAATTTTGTAATATTAAGAATGAATTTTTTTCTCAGCTCTGTATCAGTGCTTTCCATTTATATCACCTCAACACCAAATGAAAATATAATTTTGAATTCATTAAAATTGTGGGAAATACAGACAATTAAAAAGGAGAAATCAAGGTTCCAAACTGAAGATAGCTACAGTTAACATGGTGTACTTCTCTTTAGCTTTTCTTTGTTTTTTTTCACCGATTTTTACCTCAATAGAACACTTTTAATTTGTCTGATTGTGTTTCGTGAGTCTTGAAATATTGTTTCATTCATTCAGTCACAAATATATATTGCCGGCCTACTCTATGCCAGGTCCTGTCACGCACAGAGAATAAAAAGGTGAGCGAACAGTCCGTACTCACAATGGGAGAGACAATTGTTAATCAAAAATTCATACAGGTTTTCTTCGAGGAAAATGTGTTAAAAAAAAAAAAGAAGAAAAGGTATAAGGGTCATGAAAAAGGAAAAATTATTCCACTGAAAAAAGCACTAAGCAAGAAGTGGCACATTATTCTTGACTCACAAATTATGTAACTATAGGCAAACCCTTCCCTTTTAATGCCTCTGTATAAAAATATTTTATACTGTACAGTCTGCAGGGTTCCACTAAGAATGAAACTGCCGGTTAACCCAAGGTCAAAAAACAAAACAAATAAAAAAAAAATCAGAAGATTTTTCCCAAGTTGTTCATCTTACTAGTGGATCATTCAACCAACTCATCTTCTTAAGATTCAATTTCTCAAATTTTCTTTTAAAAAATAAGGTTAGTGTTGAAAAGAACTTCGCTATGAGAGCTCAAAGGTGAGCCCACTTCCATGTGAACCAGATCCTAACATCCACCCAGAAGCATAGATTTCAGGAACTCCAACAGCCTGAGAAGGAACATTTTTTTTTTTTTTTTTAATTTTTGAGCGGAGGGGAGGGGCAGAGGGAGCGAGAGAATCTTAAGCAGCCTCCACACCCAGGGCAGAGCCTGATGTGGGGCTCCATCTCAAAATTCATGAGATCATGACTTGAGAGGAAACCCAGAGTCAGACACTTAACCGACTGAGCCACCCAGGCACCGCAGAAGGAGCTGCTTGGGGCGCTGGAAAAAAATATATATTTATATACATATACATATGTATATGTACATATATACACACACATATGTTTTTACATATATAGTACATATAACGTATATATAATATTAGTGCCCTAGAATTTAAACCTCAGTGCCAGTGGTGAGACTACCATAAAACATATGGACAGTGAAGGACGGTTGCTCTAAATAGTGAGAGCATAAGCTGCAGAGTCAGGTACTCTTAGGTTCATGTTCTGCCTCCGCTATCTGTTTAGTAGTTTCAGATAGTCCGCTATCTGTTTAGTAGTTTCAGATAGATAACTGACATTTTTTGAAATTCAGGTGACTTATAATACTACCTAACTTGTATTATTGATGTGGAATCATAAACAACATATGAAAACATTTACTAGCATTCCTGACTCATTAAGGACACCTAAATAAATATTACCCATCCATATCCTCAGGTATCAAAATTATCTTTAGTGAGAAGTTCACCAACTGATTCACATACAGTCCAGGTAGAGGCAAAAGCATAGGGACAGATAGGGCTTTAATAAAGTAAATATAATCTGCAATTTTGCACATGATTAAACAGCAGAAAATCCTTTAAAATGACATTTAAAAGTAATGCCAGATATAAAAATAACTCTATTCATGATTCTCAATGGGAAAAGATTAAGCCTTAATTCTGAATTAGTGGTAATAAGCTGCTCCCGATCTGATCACATAATTGTTTTTGTTTGCTTTTAAGTTAGTGAAATTCTTTCATCAGTCTAGTTACAGTTGTTAAAAATAGAAAACTCCTACTGAAAATCCCCTTAGTATCTTCTTAGAAGTAATGATTTTATTGAATTATACGTGGAGTGTGTATGATCACATTAATGAGCTAACTTCTTAAAGAAATATGATTTACTCTGCTATTTGAGAATAGTGTAAGTCTCTATATGCAGAAAAGGTGACAAAACTCGGTGTGAGACATTTTCCAGGTGAGTGTGTCATTTGCAGGGTAGCTAAGTATGCTTTACGACTCAGATGTGCCTAGCACATAGAGACACCATCTGTTTGGTTGCCGAGGGATACTTGTCATACCCCACCCTTAAACTCCCCTGGTATTATATAAAGAAAGGCTGAGGTTTCTACTTAATGATTTTACTGCTAAATTCCAAAAGTAACTTTTCAAAGACTTTATTTTACTGAAAAGGTCTTTAATGGAGGCAAATACCAATTTACATTCGAATCTTCCAAATACAATGTAATTACTGAAAATCTCTGTTTGATTGCAATTTTACCATTTGAAATATACTTCAATGTATACACAACCATCTGGCTATACTTTTGTATAATAAACCATATCTTTGGTTCAAAACAATTAATAGAAAAAGGATGAAACTTGGATATTTCATATATTGATTCTGAGTTGTATATCAGTCTCCCACTATATACTTAAACTTTGCATTTAAAATATATATAAAATTAGGAAGAAGGGCATAATAAGAGTCTATACATCATTATTCAGCCTCAACAACCACTAACATTTCATTGTTTAATTTATTCCTATCATTACTATCACCATCATCATCATTAGTAGTATTTTCCTGGAGTATCATTAAAACAAATTCCAGACATATTGTTTTTTCTTTAAATTCTTCACAAACCATCACTACTAAAGATTTTCTCTTAGTAAAACTACAATGCCATTATCACATTTAACAAACTAAGTAATTCTTAACATCATTTAAAACCCAACACATACTCATATATCCACAATTATCTTAAAATTTTTTTATGAAACTGAAAAAAGAAGCAAACTTACTGATAACCACCGGAAATTTCTAGGTCACCAGTTCATTTTATAAATTAATATACCAAGCAAGTGTATATCTTGGATTTCCTGTAAGAACTGGATTTCATGTGGTAATCAATGACTTTTGAAGTTGAAGTTCTTCATCACAAGTTTTTAAAAACTACTTCATTAAAAAGAATAATTTCTTTTTTTTTAAGATTTTGTTTATTTTTTTATTTGACAGAGAGAGAGATCACAAGTAGGCAGAGAGACAGGCAGAGAGAGAGGAGGAAGCAGGCTCCCTGCTGAGCAGAAAGCCTGCTGTGGGACTCCATCCCAGGACCCTGAGATCATGACCTGAGCTGAAGGCAGAGGCTTTAACCCACTGAGCCACCCAGGAACCCAAAAAAGAATAATTCCTTTTATCACTTTTATCTCCACTCACTGTATAATTTAATAGCATGCTCTGTAATTATTTTAGCAATAAACACAAATATCATTTACACGATTATTTATGAAAATAATTTTGAAGTGTTAATATATATAATTTTCTGCTTGTATATATCCCTTTCCCTTCCCAGCCTTTTTAAACAGGTACTGTGTTTAGAATCACTGCATGGATGAGAAATAAGACAAGATAGAAAATGGTAAAAAGACATTCTGTTATTTTTCAAAGTCCTAAACCTACCACACAGATTATTTTTTTCAACTGCTACTAGATTAAAAAAAAAAAAAAAGCAAAAAAAGCTGGAGGAATTGTGTCTTTGTGGAAAACTATCAAGAAATGCAGTGGGGATCTCCAACTCCAGACATTAAAAGCATTTACTCAGCCCTGCTGAGAAGGAAAGGGATGAAACAAATAGGAATAGAAGGGAGTGAAGTGACTACATGTGCTTATTGGGCAGAACTCAGAGAAACCTAGCAGATTGGGATTATAGAGTCCTGAGGCTAGATTCCGTGGCAGAGTCCAGAGAACCAGGAAGACCCTAGAGTGATAAATTCACCATGCATCTAGGCACCACAGTCCAGAGAGAGCCATGCACAAACTCCTTTGCCCACGAGTGATATGAAGGCAATGGCAGTAATTATGAAGGGGTCAGGAGGGCTGGGATGAAGGCAGTATCATTTGAGACACATGTGGACCCAATGAAATAAGGGGCATCTGCCCACTTACACATCTCAATGGATATGTAAGTGGGCAGATGCCCAAGGTACCAGAATAGTTCAATTATTTTTGGCATGACATAGACCATGTGAAATTGAGTGGGGGGGAGAGAAAAGTTCAGTTTCTGTTACACTAGTGAAATGGGGATTCAAGTCTTATTTTAAATGAAAGAAAAAAGGAAAGTTCAATGTCCGGCACATCAAAATTATTGGCATGAGTCACATCTGATACAATATACACTACTCTAGATTTTACATGATATTATTTACAAAAACTAACAATGATAGCATAATTTTCAAACTTTATTTTTGGAATTGCATGTAGAAATCTTCACACTTTTTTTTTCAAAATTCATTTGTTTGATAGAATATAAAATTTACGATGTCAACAACCCAGAAGTATAAATTTGGAAGTAAAGAAGACTATTGTAGATAAATGCCTCTGTGTGTGTGTGTGTGTGTGTGTGTGTGTGTATTAGAAGCAAGACCCTATATTAAAGCCTAATATTTCCAAAGCCCCCATAAGACACTCTTTATATTAGTTTATCTTTAAAAAGTATAAAGAAAAGTTACTATGGAATTACTACTGATCTTTGAAGATTTTTTACTGAGAAGCATAATATTTAAAAAAATAGAAATCCATACAGATTCAATACTTAATAACTGTACAGAAAATACTGACATTCATGATTTCTATGGAGATAGCACAATTACTATAAAATCTTGGCTCTTCAAGAATTATCACACCACAAACAGCAAATCCCAATGAAGAGACAAAGGAAACAGTCTAGATCTGAAAAGCAAGATTATTACTCTTGAAGATTACTGCTTCAACTATGCTATACTTCACTTCACAAATTCCTCTAACTTAATTACAAAAATGTGACTGTGGAATTTTAAGATATTATATCACAATGCTATCCTAATATGAATTACCATTTAGTTATGAGTCTCTTAATATTTCTAGGCTATTTTAATTAATTCTGCTGTAGACGTTTACAGAGGAGGTTAAAATTTGAAGTCCCGTTAAATGTCAAAAGTATAATTGGCCTGCAGGGCCCCTCACAGCACCTCCTTTCCTTATCTGCCAACTTTCCTTCTTTCTTGATGATGAGTAAGGATGTCATCTCTGCCATGGAGCAGTTTAATACATTTTATTGACCATGATTCTCCTGGGTGAAGTCACTATGTTGGATTGAATGTTGAAGTGTGCAAGGGTGTGTCATCCCTTGGGTCTTTTTCTATGTGACTGGATTGGTAAAAAATCCTGGGGACCTCTTGAAGCTATTTTGAAAGTGCCTTTTTTTTTGGCTTTAGAATCTCTTCTAACCTCTCTCATTAGGCAGCTCATTCAGCTACTGCCCTGGTCTAAGAAGGCATTGGGGGAATAACTATATATTTTGGGTAAAGTTCTGGCTGAAGGTAATTTAGGTTAACCATATTTATGTATACTTTATCCCCCTTCTTTCCTTTACTTCTATAAACAAACAAACAAAAACAAACCAAAAAAAAAAAAACAACAAAAAACAGTAGGAGAAGGAAAGGAAATGGGAAGTAGGGTAATTCGGGGAGAGAAACGAAACATGAGAGACTTTGGACTCAGAAACAGACTGAAGGTCTTGGAGGGGAGGGGGTGGGGGGGATGGGAGTGCCTGGTGGTGGGTACCGAGGGCACATATTGCATGGAGCACTGGGTTTGGGGCACAACAATGAATCTTGGAACACTGAAAAAATAAAAAAATAAAAAAATAAAAAATAAAAAAAAAACAACTTTGGTGACTGTATAGACAGAACTAAAACTATTTTCTTAAAATAGGAGTCTTTCTGTTTTGGTTTTAGCTGAAGCCCAAAGACAAGAGAATCCAACCATTCCCATAATATGGAAGGGAAAGCCAAGGACCAGTTTGGTACTCTCAGCTTAATGACAGTAAGAGATGTTTTAAAATTAGACAGGGGGGAGTTGAAAACCAGAAAATCAGTTTAGAAAAAGCCATCTTCCCTATCTGACCTCTTCACACAAGTCCAGGAAAGGATGATTCAGTGGAACCACTGAGATTTGATGATGTTTAGATTAATCAAAACCAAGCAATCTAAGGAGGACAGTGGGCCAGCTCTCCCGAATGTTGTGTAATGAGAACTCCCCTCTTTGCATATGGCCTGCCCTTCTGGATATGTCAAGTAAAAAGATGCGCTTATGTTTCCCTTATGAGCCAAAGATACAGAACATGAAAGAAAGATCAAGAAGTAGAGCTGCCGTGCCATTTACTTAGATCTTTCTAAAAAAATTGGCTGTAGTAGGGAAAAATCTCAGCAGAAAGAAGATGGCAATGTAACTATACATGCTAATGAGAAGAAAGACATGTATGGGGAACACACAGAAATGGGTGCCAGCTTCAGGGAGAGGAGAGGTAATATGTAACATGCAATATCCTGGACCAAAGCCCTGGAAACAAAGAGAAGCAGTTCAAAATCCTAGAAGTCAGAAAACACTAGTTCTGGATTCTCACAATAGGACCAGTTAAGAAAACTTTTCTGTGCTTTTTACTTCCTCTTGGTATTCTACTTCAACCACAGAATTGCCAGAGGCACATTAATGTATGTCTACAGCCATAGAAGAGAAGTAGTTTAGAAAATTAAGGAGAACTCATCCTGTTCCCATTTCTCCCTGTAGGCAACCAGCCTGATACAGGTTCAAGATGAGTTAGAAAACAGTTTTAATTTAAATCAAATAGAAATCATCATCATTACTCTGGACTGGATATTATTACTGAATCAGACTTAATTTTTTAATAAAAGTGAACTAGTTAGTGATTTTTTAAAAAATTAAAAAATAACAGCATCACCAAAAAAGGTAGGGTACTTGCCCAAAATCGCCTCCAAACGCAAAGAAAGAAGCACCCTCACAGGGCTTACGTGGAATGGGCAATTGTTTCCAAGGTGGGAGGTGGATCAGTGCAGAAAAAAGATCTTTGCTAATTCCATCTCACTCATTCCACTTGTTCAATGTGGTTAAAAACATATCCAAAATTGAAACAGACAACCCCAAACCCCCAAATCACTATCACCCCTCTTCACACTTGTTTTAGTCAACTATTTTATCTTTCTTTTTTCAGTCTTCATTGGAAAACATCATTCCACAGAACAGCAAGCAGAGCAGACTTGATGTATTTCGAATGCGGTAACAAGAAAGCCAGCAAAAAACCAACCAAATGCCCATTTATTTGCTTTCCCAAATCACTGTTAAAACTCTAGCGCACACAACAGAAAGCCAGAACTCCAAGAGGTCACAGTTGTGAAGGGGACTCACCAGAGTTGGGGTCAGAGTTGCCATCTGCTTCGGTCCTCTTGTCCGGAGAGGCCTGGTCGTAGAATTCGTCCTGTGGCTGAACCAGAGGAAGAGGGTGTGAGATCAGGGTGCCACTACCCACCGGCTCGTGGTCTCCTAGACCACTGTCACTGCAGCTTTCCTGGGAGCCGTCGGGGAGGTGAAACGTAACGCGGCGCTGCGACTACAAAGAAGACCACAGGACATGCGGATTAACACTCCTCCTAGACAAAAGGGACTCAGCAGCGCACAAAATCAAAACAACTTTCAACACGTGATACAATGTAAAAGCAAAACAGATGAAACTTGGAGCAAAGCTAGGAACGAAATTTATCATTTGCTATTTACTATATCACGTCTAACTTGCAAAATACGGGAAAGAATTTCGGTCTTTAATTGAAGAACAAAAAAGACACTAATGCTAAACTTGAAAATTACATCAAAAAAGGCAAAAAAAGAATATAGTAATTGTCAAAGTTAAAAAAAAAACAAAACTTGAAATAAGCAAATATTTGCTCCAAAGATCTGAATAAATACATAGATAATGTAACATTCCATTTCTTTTGAATGAAACAGGCATATTGTTTACTTAATGATTTTAAGGTAGTTTTTGCAAAGAAGTCATTATTGCCCACTGGCTCAGCTATTACTACCAGTCATTGGTTATAGAACATCCCAGTAGGATGATGTTTGGAGTATTATTTTGACTTCTATTTGTCCAATGTCACTATCAGAAGTGACCTAAAATATGTGTGTGTACTTCATTAAATTTTAGTGTTTTAATAAAATAAAAGTGTGCATTTCTGCACAGACTGCTGTTTAATACTCTGTGTAAATGTTCTTTTAGCTAATGTAATCCATGAGATAGAATATTTACAGCTGTGTGGAGTGGAGATTTATGACTTACGGAATTATGTGAGAGTAGTAAATTTGTTCTGTATGTCTGGCTGCAGCTAATCTTCATTCTGCTTTAACAGTCAAAAGACTTTTCAATATCATGTCACATGTGCCCACTTTTACTCATAGTTAACAAAATTATGAAAATATAAATAATTAAGGATATAAAATACAAATATGTAATGTATAATAACTTCATAATACCTAAAACTTGTGTGTTTTGTGGAGAGGCAATTCATAGGCTGTATCCATTCCAAAGAAAAAAGAATGCAGTGAGACACAAAATGTTATAGATAGATATACTGCCACTCTATAAATGTATTTTTATGGACAGCAATAGAACATAGCCTATTTCCTATGAGTCACTGGTTCAAATCCAGCTCAGAGTCATAACGGAGAAGAGCTGATACCACTTTATGGCTGTTCAATGACCTGTGTGAAATGATTTGATAGTTCAGTACATTTTTAATGAACTGATGCCGACATCACATAAACTATAATCATAAATGGTGCTAATTGAGTCTATTGTAGCACATTTCACCTTCATGCACAACTATCTCATTTGCCCCCTCGGCATATTTTAAAACGTGCCTAGGTGAGTGCTCCACAACATGCAAACCAATCTTGAATATCAATACCTGAAATGTATTTCTCCTTGTATAGGAAGGAAAATGCTACCATATTTTATTTACTCTAGTGTTTCCTCTCTCTGTGAATTTAATCCTTTACAGTTAACAAGTAATGTAAGTATTTTTTTGTTTCTGCTTCAATATGTCCTTGTTTCATCAGTATCCTTTTGTGATAAACACAGCCTTCAGGTTGATGACCAGGCTGCCCATTATACATGACCGTCAAACACAGCTTTTAAAGTGGCAGGCCTAATGAAAAGTCTGTAGTTTCAGTGATTAAAGTACCTTTAGTATACCTCAGGTGAGTAAAAAAGAAGTCAAATACAGGAGAAAGACAATGGTACAGATTATTCTTCAGTCTTTATAAAGCATTTCCAGAGGCCTGTTAAGTCATTATAAAGCATAGGTTCCATAGACAAGAAAAAAGGGATATCTCCATCTATGATATTCTTCTAAGCATAATTTACATTGTTTTAATCACTATATATATTTTTTTCTCCCAAGAAATGTGCATCTGCAGCCCCAGTAACACTTGAACCCAGCAGTTCTCACACAAGAGCCATTCGAATGAGCATTTATTGGGCACACACTGGTACACAGTCTGGCACTCTGATTTCACTGAGAAGGAAAAAATATATATATTCTTTTCAAAACTGTTTCAAATACAACTAATTAAATTCCATCTCACATATATTGTACTACAATATTCCTTTGCCACTTTATAAGTGAGAACAAGCAAAGATAGAAGTCTATTTGCAGTAGTATAGTAGATAGTAATTTATTTGCAGTAGGACAGTGTGGTACAATGCTTAAATTATGGTGGCTTATGAACTATTCCTAATTAATTTGACTCAAAGATGTTTAAGTGGTAAAACTGTGCACATTTTATCAGTCTAACAGAGTTTGGGGTGGGGGGGCATATGGATAAAGAATCAGAATACGGATATTATGGTATCAAGCAAACTGATCGAGCAAATCAAACTTTATCATCGTAATGACTGATGCAAGTACAACTATCAAATATCAAGGTAGACAGGAAAGAATCTGAAGAAATTGAAATGCAGGAAAACGAGGATCTATGAAGTGTTAAGAAACAAGTTGCAGGTGTCAGCAAGGACACAGACTTGAGATGTTGCTGAAGAACACCCAGTGAGGAAGCCAGAACCAGACCTCTTGACTAGGAGCCCTTGCTCTGCAGAGAAGGGCCCACGGCAAGTGACTTTATCTCTTTGAATGAGTTCCTGGCTTTGTAAAAGGAGAAGATAGTGCCTTCACGGGAGAAGTGTTGTCAGGCTCAAGCAGATAAAACAAGAAGCATAGTAGGTACTCAATAAAAGATGCCTAAGGATTCTTTAAACTTACAGCTGCATAGTCTCTTTTCTCTTTCAGGGCTATCAATGTTTAACTAGTTTTAAGGTTGTGATTCCTGGGACACCTAGGTAGCTCACTCCTTTAAGCATCTGCCTTCAGCTCAGGTCATGATCTCAGGGTCCTCCTCTGCAAGCAGCCTGCTTCTTTCTCTCCCTCTGTGATCTCTCTTGCTCTCATTCTCTCTCAAATAAATAAATAAAAAAAAATCTTAAAAATAGAAAACAAAAAACAAAAACAGATGTGATTCCTTCACACCAGGAAAAAAAAAAGTATCACTCTTTTGTAAGAGGACTGCCTGGACCCCATAAACTTGGCATGTCTCCCAAAGTGCCTGTAGATCATGTCAGCTCAGAGCCTTTCTTAGGGGAAGCTGTCTTTGGTGGGAACAGCAGATGAAGACAGACAGTTTAGAATACATGATTTCTCCTCTGAGAAAGTGAAGGTTTTCCCATTATTCTTTCAAGAAACCTATAATTGTTTGCATACTTGAGAGAGAAAGAGGGATAAGCTTTCTTACTGCCTCTGGGAATGTTGCTCCTGGGTTATCCCCATGGAAATATACCCAATTTGTGTTATAAATACAGTCAGGCCCTGCCTGACTGAACTGGGACAACATATGTTATCATAAGACTACTTCAGACTTTCCAAAGCCTCAGCATTTTTGTTTTCCTAAAAATCTCTCTCTTACCCATTCCATTTCCTCCGATGGTAAACATTATTATTATTATTGGCTATGTCTTGATAATGGTTTATTTATCACATTTATTTATCTGATTTATCACTAACACGTTAGCTATGGGTCCCTGGCTGCCCTGAGAAGGAATAAAATGGGAACCAGTAACTACTAAGGCTGCTTCATGTTATTTTATCTCAGGGCTGCTGATATGAATTCTAACCATGCAAAACTTTCATCAGACATTCCGTACTCTACACAAGCATGAAAGGCCTTGCATACAAATACAGGTTCAGGATGTTGCAAATCAGAAGATGCCACACTGGTTTAATTTAAGAAACATCACCAAACACTTCTACAATATTATTTCTTGCAGGTCAGTAGGAAGGAAAAAGAGGGAAAATTCAAGCAGCTCAGAGAAGGTACGCATGTTCCTTTATTGGGCTCTGTTCTTCAAGAGTCACTTAAAGAACTGTGAGTCACCTAAAAAGTCTCAATCATTGCCTGAATGCTTCTTTTGTGTGTTTCTTACTGGTACAGAATATTATTCACCAATGAATGACTCCCATTCAAGTCTACAATTCCAGTCCCACTAATCTCCTTGGATTCCTATGTGCAAAGATTGAGTGGTCAGGTTCATTGTGTCTTTGCATAAAATAGCACAAAGGTAGAAATGAATGACATGACCAACACTAATAGGTATTTCATTAATAAATTATATATCCTACAATTGAACAATACCTAATATTTTATTAATGTTTATTGATACTGAAAATCTAATCTATACTTAAGAGTAAAAATCAGATTAGTAAATATTTTACTCAGTTGAATTACATTTTATTAATGTGTTTTTGTGTATGAATATGCATAGGCTAAGATCCGACCATGGGTACACTGTTTAAGGTGGTATTGTCTGGTCACGGAATATGGTATTTTAAAATCTCATTATTCTGACCACACTAAAATTTATATGGATTATCTTGGCAATAGTAAAACACATCCTAATATATACCTTTACCTCTTCATTACTTATAGAGAAAAAAAGAACAGAAAAAGCCTATTAGACGGGAGGTGGGTTTTCTCTTGAGCTAAGGAATACGAAACAATTGTACTATCCCTGCTGTGCTATTCTAACTCCTATTCTTTACTTTCTGTACCGAATATTTTTAATGATTGCAGTTAAAAATTCTTATTTTCTCCTCAAATCATAAAATAACAACATGAATTTGGAACACTAAGGAATATTATTTGGAACATTATTATAAGACAAAGAAATTTACTAGTTAATAACTGATACTTAAAGTAATTATTCTCTCTAGAATTATAGATTGATATAGTGGAAGTAGGGAAAAAAATGTGCTTTAGAATTGTTTAAATACGGTTTCATTTGTGCAGAATTCCCTAAGTATCTTTTCAAGGAAATATCCGTAACTCTGATTTAGTTCTTTTTTTTTTTTTTTTTTGATTTTTTTTTTGATTTAGTTCTTTTAACCACATTTAAGAAATACTGATGTATCATTCATTTATCTAATCCCTAAATAATATACATACATGAACTGCCAGAAATTATTTTTTTGCCAGAAATTATTTATGAAGTAAAAAACAAAAATGGTCCTAAAGTTCCACATGTGAACTTGTTTTTCCCTTACCCCAACATTAAACCCAATGAATATATGCTACTTATTTACTTGAAATAATATTTTCTGATATACCTCCTCTCAAAGTAGCAAAGGAAATCACTCCAAAGAGAGTCAAAAAAAACTGGAGATTGGAACTATTAGACACTAGTATTAATACACACATATTCTTTTTCATTCATGTTTGAGAGATGTGATCCAAAGTGGCAAATCAAGAAAAGATTTCTGGATTTATGACTTAGGAAAATTACTAATAATTATGAGTAAAATGAGTTCATTATCAAATACAAGGAATAGTTTTGAAGGACAAAATCATAAGGAACTTTTTTGATGGGTGATAAATGAAATCTTTTTGAGTACAGAATTATTTTATAATGAGTCATTTTATGATTTGTAACTGACAAATTGAGTCATTCTCCTTTCCTGTTTATTGGGAGTGCATATGATAAAATGGTTCTGCTAATGTAGACTTTATTTATTTTAGCAGCAAATTACTTAGAGATTTTCTATCTATTTTAATGTTACTTTTTTTTTCAGATGAGGAAATAAAGTGACTTGTCTATGTAGGTTGGAGTGGAAACTAGAACCCGCATTTTCTGATTTTCAACAGGAATCACTGCTCATTCTTTCATCTTTCTATTTAATAAATAATTGATTTAATAAATAATTGTTGAGTGCCCACTTTATGCTAGATATCATTCTAGCTGCTAAGAATAAAATGGTGAACAAGACAAAAACTATATTCTACAATTTCCTAAAAAGTCAAATTTCATTAAGCAGGTTTTTAATAGCTCCAATGATGTTTTTGGCCAGCAGCTGTTTGAAAATGTGATTTCCTTCTATTTCTTGCAAACTATGCAGACTTAGGCAAGGTCAGTGCATGAACATGAGACCTTCACTAATTAACAATAGCCTAGAGAGAAAAAAAAAAAAAGGAAGGGGAGTGCTTTCTGAGTTTATGCCACAACAATCCCTAGATTTGTTGCCATCCTTGGATTGGAATTCATTGCCAGTTTGTGAAAATGAAAAATAAAAAGGCTGAAAGAGTAACTGAGACTATTAGAAAAGGCTATCCCTGATTCAAATACAGAATCATCAATAACTTTGTGGATCCTTGAACAATTTCTTTTTATCTCAAGATAGATAAAGGATTGTTAACAACCTCAAATAAGAATTGATGAAATCAAACCCATCAGGTTTTTCTGAGGAACATATACATTTTATAAGCTTATAATGAATGTTTACTGGATGAAGGTGATTTAGCCAGAATTGAACCAGGAAATCTAAAGAGGATGTAGTAGAAATGAAGTATCAGGTCCATCCTCCAAAGGTGACTTCCCATGGGAAAAGTTCTCTGTCCCCCAGGAAGAAGTTTACTACCTTATTTTACAAGTAGGAAAATGAGGGTGCCTGGGTGGCTCAGTGGGTTAAAGGCTTTGCCTTCCGCTCAGGTCATGATCTCAGGGTCCTGGGACTGAGGCCTGCATTGGGCTCCTGCTTCCTCCTCTCTCTCTGTCTGCCTACTTGTGATCTCTCTCTGTCAAATAAATAAATAAAATCTTTTTTTAAAAAGTAGCAAAAGGAAACATGATAACAATCCATTAACAGGCAGTCTTTTCCTTCTTTCTACTTTCAGTGTTTACATCTTAGGGTATTTGGAGACAAATGGGAAGATTCGGCTCATGTTTGAGGAAGATGTGTAACAATTTCCTGACCATATATGAGGAATGTAAATGTGTCAGCAACTTTAAAATGATTTTTTTATTCTGAGTGATATCTATGTTATCTCTAGATAGGACTAGGGTGTGGATGCTTATTGACCATATAAACTTGAGTAGCATTTTCAGGGGAAATGGTGAGTGTTCATCTACACTCTACCCACTGCTCATTAACTAGTTGGCTACTGGCAGCCAAGCCACTGTTTCATTTCAGGAGAGATCTGTCAACTTTCGTTTGACCTTCACTACTCAACTGGATACTCAGTGAAGAAAACTTGTTTCATTGTGCATGGGAAACCCAAATTAACTTAAAATTAGCCCATTTAGTTTGTAGTTTTATTATGAAATGACCCTCAAAGTAAGGACCTTTTATTTTGTGCTTTATAAATATAGTGTATTGAATACCTCTTAGAAAAGTGCTTATGCTGAAAGACTCATTTTAAGATAACATGTGGTGAAATTTTTAATATAACCTTATTTTCATTTCCTTTTGATCTCAGTATGATTTGTGAGAAAGGTAGGTCGAATTTCTCCTCCTGCACAAAAAACAATTGATAGCTTCAAGAATAAAAGTAAATTCTTTGTACTCTTTTTGGGTGTAAAGGTGGTGCTTGAATTTAAATATTAAGAAAAAACAGAAAACAGGAATCTCCTCCCTACATCAAAAGGGTTTGAATCAACTTCCTCTTTGGTTTGGTGACATGACCCCACCCTTAAATTTCCTCTTGGGTCCCAGACAAGTAGACAGAATTAAGAATTGTCAATATTGCTGGTTATTTTGTTTCTTATATTCTTATTTAGTTCCTGCTATCAGAAACAACCTCAACCTATTTCTTGCAGTTAAATGTTGCCCAGTAGGAAGGCAGCACTTTATCTGAGCATACAAAATATAAAATGACTACATTAAACAGGAGCAGCTGCTCCTGAATCTGCAAGCAGAATTTTTGCATCTATAAATTATATGTACAGAAATAGGGAAGAAACGACTCAGCAAGAGTCCTTTCCAATTTAGTTTTCTAGTATAAACAAATCCATGTGACAAAATAAGTTACCCTTATCATATTTACAAAATCAGCATACATAATAGTTACAGCAATTTAATTAGAAACTACATGAAACTATCACTGTTATTCAGTAAAATACAGAACCCATTGACTCAGCATTGGTCTTTTACAAAAAGTGAGTCTCTCTTGCGATAAAAAAAAAAAAAACACTGACAAATAATGTGTCAAATCTGTATGTATTAATAATAGAAATAGAGTCTGACTTAGTGTCTAGAATTCAAGAATTTATCTCAGGTAATTTTAGCAGAATTAACAAAAGAGATAATAGGCATCTGCCTAGCATTTCTGTTAATAACACTCAATACAAAATAAGACTTATAAAACCAAAATAGGTCATATTTCCTTTAAGTAAGTAGTATCTTTTTAGGAGGTAGCCCTACCTTTACAATTAACCTCAGACCATGGGCATTTGACTCAGAATAACAGTTTAAGCACACACCCATACCCATACCTGTCCCCCCAACACACACATAAACACAGGCATGCACACTTTAAACTGTCCCTTGTGTATTGTTGAACAGGCCCAGGATCATAATTACCTAGTAAGAATAAAAACTAGTAATTCAAGAATTCAAGGCTTTAGAGGACATATGGTATTATTCTATATTAGACAAAATAGAGGGATAGAATAAACCAACTGTATAAATTCTCTAAGAAATACTATTACTATACAATAAGGTTGTTTAAAAGTCCTGATGAAAGATTGTTAATTTACACCTAAAATGTGGTATAAGATTTTTTTATTATTATTATTTGACAGACAGAGATCACAAGTAGGCAGAGAGGCAGGCAGAGAGAGAGGAAGAAGCAGGCCCCCTGTTGAGCAGAGATCCTTATGCAGGCCTTGATCCCAAGACCCTGAGATCATGACCTGAGCAGAAGGCAGAGGTTTAACCCACTGAGCCACCCAGGTGCCCTAAAATGTGGTATAAATTGTTTCAATTGATCTTGTGTTGTATATGCAGTTTGACTTTATTTATTTAATTTTTTTGGTCTTATTTTTGTAGTATAATAAGGAAGAAAGCTAAATCTCTTCAGAAGGAGTGAAGGAGTAGAAAGTTCTTTGAAGGAGGCACCTGGGTGGGCTCAGTCAGTTAAGTAGCCAAATCTTGATTTCAGCTTAGGTCTCAGAGTTGTGAGAGCAAAGCCCCCTCAGAGTCCGTGCTGAGCATAGAGCCTGCCTACGAGTCTTGTCTCTCTCTTCCTTCCCGCTCACCCTCACACATGTGTAGACATACACACACATGCTTTCTCTCTCTCTCTCTCTCTCTCTCTCTCTCTCTCTCTCTCTTTCTTTCTCTATCTCTCTCTCTCTTTCTCTCTCAAAAAAAAGGTTCTTTCATGTAGTCCTAACACATGTCATCGATATCTATCACTGGCAGCTCCTGGATTAGAATTAATTTTGAGCTTAATAATCATGTCTTCTTCAGCAAAAAAAAAAAGAGGAAAATGGCAATGGGAATGATACTCCAGGAAATTGAAACTCTTTCTAGTCTACGATTTATATGATTCAAATACAGAGATGGTGATATAGCTATTAATTAGCACAGGAGCCACCAAAATAGTCAGTCATGATAAAGTACATAATCCCCACAGACAAGTTAATGGAGAAGGGCTGATCTGCATGGGGAAAGTGGATAGTGGAACACAGTTCACAAAACTTAGGTAAATATCCATGGGTGACACTTATAAGATATGAAAATGTGGTGTACAGTCTCAAGGTGTCAGCTCTGCCTTTTATATCTGATTTTACTTTCTGAAACAACTAAAAGCCATCTGTAATGGTGAATAACAGACATAGAACATTATGATGATGCTATAGACCAACTACTGAAGCCTCTCTTCTAGACTTTCCTATAAACATGACACATATTTGAGAAGTGTTTTCCCACAATGTGGAAGGCAAAAGCAGTACAAATAAGGAAGGGACTATCTTTGGCCATATAGAGCACATAAAAAAGAAACAAGCATCCCTGGAATTTCAACTGAAATCTTGGACTCATTGGTAAATCATCCTGACAGGTAATACATTGATAGATATATTGATCCAGGATGACTATCTTCTAAAACATTGTCTGTATTGATGATCAAAATTTTCAAAATTGGTAAGAACTTCATTTATCCTTTGTAACTGTAATGTGAAAAACACTTGCAGTGTGAAAGACAAGCATTTGCTAACTTTGCCTCCTTTTGGTTGTCTCAAAGGGTGTCAATGAAAATCTTGTTGCAGCTGAAAAATTTTGATTAGGAATGTGTGCTACCCAAGTCATATTTTTTTCAGAGTAAGTTATGAAGAAAATAAGGGTGCTTTCAAGAACATAATACAACATAGTTACAAATTTGTATCCATGTATTTATATATGCATATGTGATACAAAACTTATGCCAAATTCTACTATAGACTAATGCTTTAGAACATGAAATTTCTCTATTCTTAGATCAGGAAATTGTCAATTATACCTGAGACCTGTACTCTATTTGTTAATTTAGAAAATAAAATCCAAACTGTATTAATTGAATCTAAGAAAACCTGAATTAACCTAGAAATTTTCTGATACCATAAAGTACATACTAGAAACAGTCTCTTTGTGGTTATACATAGTGCCATATAATATACAGCCTTGCCTGGCGATAATAAATTACTTGTTTAGCAAGGATACTTCATTTAGGGTAGGATTCATCATATAAGTTTATGATTATAAGATGAGGGAAAGCATTTATTAAATAAATAAAAATTGTATAAAACATTTTTTTAAACCTTTCAGGGAGGAGCTACTTAAAAATCTAACTACTGCAGTGATAGTACAACATTTTTACATATTTTGGAGTGTATGTTTTTGAATCGTTATGAGAACATGGCATTACATTGTACAGTCTCAAGGTGTCAGCTCCGCCTTTTATATCTGATTTTACTTTCTGAAACAACTAAAAGCCATCTGTAATGGCGAATAAGAGCATTTTAAGCAGAGACTAAAATGTTAGGCACGTTTTCTTCAATGGCTTCAAATTCTTTGGGGACTGTTATGAAAGAGGAGCTGCAAAACATTTTGAGAAATGATAATACTAAGGGAATTAGGTAAAAAAGAGGGCAAGTTTGAAGGACAACACTCATTTAAATGCATAATTTTTGTTCTTTGGGATAAAGACCAGTCTTGACTTTAGTCTCAGCTTAATGTAGATGAATTTTTTTTTGGATCATAAATTCAGAAAGTATAGTGAAGACGGTATAGTCTCAGAGAATGAGATGAATGTGATAGACCTCACATGGGCTTTGAATTACAGAAATCTGAGAATTATGTTTTCAAAACAATTTTGCTACATACATACAGAACAGTCCCATTTGGATATGGAAATCATACCAAAATATTTTTAAAAGAATAAAAACGCCTTATTCTGTAGAGGGTAAAACACTGATGTCCTGATAAGCTGGAGGAAAATGTTTCAAGCCTCTATTGCTTTGAAAAATGTAATATGTAACTACCTCCTCTATGCTGCAAGAATCAGAGCCTTACAATGATCTTAAGAAAATAGAGAAACTAATCCCATTGGAATAAACATAAACAAGATTTTATATCACTTTTCTCCTGGCTAGAGAAGCCTTTGTTCTGAAGTCAAATTGGCTGGACTGTATTTAAAAAATATATCCAACTATTATTGCAGACAGTCACTGTGACTTTGAGCCTGATATTTGAAACAAAAATCACTCCTACATCTTATTGATAATCACACTTGCCCTGTGGCTCTTAGTCTTTCTAAGAAAGACTGAGAAACACTACTGAGTCATTAATCTCAGTTATTTGTGCATTGGCGATCATTTGTTTTCCCTGAATATAAATATACAATTCAAACATATGTCAGGAACTTCTGTATGTCAAAAGTTTCCATAGATTTAGGTAGCATCTATAAAATAATGTGTTGTACTCAGAAAAAGGTGTCTACTTTTGAAGAGACAAACTCTCAAATATGTGCCAAATGTGACTACACCAATCCAGAAGGTAAAGATCCAAAAACCTGAGCAATATATTTTCAAGAGAAGAAAGTAAACACTTGTAAGTCCATTTGACTCTAAGATCTAAAACAAATGCACAGAAATGCCTTCTAACTTCAACTGGAGCAGAGAGGAAAAGATAGTCTCAGAACGAAACTTTGCAAGATCTCCCCACCAGGCATAACTTGTATATAGTACAATTTAGCCTGTGCCCTAAGAATTTGAGAATAGTAAGACAGCTTGAAATTTGAAAAAAAATGTATTATATCTCCTGAAGTTTATATTTAGGACCTTGAAATTCAGAAATATATTATCCTATTTACAAAATGTTGAAAATGATGAACAAATTGCTAGTCTAGAATATATTTTTTTCAAAGAAATACTGTAGTCAACAATTACTTATATGTGTGCTTAAGATAGGGGAAAAGGACAATTAAATATTTGAAAGAACACTTTATTTAGATTATATTTTTTTAAAAGGTTCAAACACAAAGAGCTAAAACATAAACTATTGACTTTAGTTAGTAACACTTAATATTGTTGACCCATTATAATAGGTGTACAAGACTAATGCAGGATGTTAATAGGAGAAACTGTCCAGGAAGAGACGATATATAGAAAGTCTGTGTTCTTTTTGCACAGTATTTTGAAAAACCCAAAACTGCTCTAAAAATGGTCTATTTAAAAAAAATAAGAATTAGGGAGAGAACATAGGCACGAATTTCTGTAGTGAAGATGAAAGGGGTATCTGGCCATCTTCAAGGAATTTAAATGATAGCACAAGTTTATATTATGTTTAATATAAATTCTATTGAGTGTGTATGTGTATGTGTGTGTGTGTGCGCTGGAGATACAAATACTCATGTATCATTATATTTAGCCCTTATTGGGTATTTTTAAGTCATAAATAAAGATTATAATTTATACAATTACCTACATTTAAAAAAGAATATTTCTACATGTACACAAATTTTGTCTAAAACTATATTTTGTTCCCTTAAAAATATTTGAAACTGTATATAGTTTTAAAGGCATTCCATTAAATAGACATTTTAATTCATATTTTATAATGATATAAACCAATCTTGACACTTCTAGGAACATATTTCAGTGTTAACTTCATGAGGATGAAATGAAATGTTCCTCATATCAGAAAATAATTCTGATATAGTCCATGTCCTAGCCTGACAGATGAAAGAAGATGATGATGGTATTTGGGGAATTAAGGAATTGCCTATCCTGGTATAGATCATAGTTTAGTGTCTATAGAAAGAATTTTATCTTAGATTTCACAGACTGACAGACCACATACAGAATGCACCTCAGATATCTTATTTGATCCCTAACATTTCCTAGATATGAAATCTAGAGGATTTTCATCAGACGTAGAGTTTGGGTGATAGCTGATCAAACATGGCTCCCATATATGTGAAATCTCTCCTAAGGTCTGTAGGGTAATATTGTTAGACTAAAAAGTACAATGATCATGTTTCTGGTGAAAGAAGGAATGGAAAAACAACAATCTGAGATTTAAATTTATTTTAGCAGTACGTGATAAATAGGTGCCAAATATATTTATAAGCAATAAATATATTTACATAGAAATATATGTTAAAAATCTTCCAGCTCAAGCTATTCACTAATTTCATTACTAGGCTCTAAACTTCATGCAGGAGATATACATATTAGCAAAATAGAGTAAAAGGAAAACTATCTAAATTGTGGGTCCTCATAAAATGCACACCTCTGAAATCTCTGAATTGAAGAATTCATAAACATGGAGAATACATGCTAAGACAGAATGGTTTAAGATTTAAGAAATCCCCAAGAAAGCTGTACTTAGCTATTCAAAAAACACTGTTAATCACCTACTTTCTATCAAGTATTCTTAGATACTGAGGGGAATTTGTTAATCAAGAATGGCACAATCTTCCCATTCTTAAGGCTTACTACTTACAGTCTAGTAAGTAAACTAGACTAGAATAAAGTACTAAAAATGTGTCATATATTATAAAGGAGAAATTTAGGATCCAATAGGTGTATGTAAGAGAAGGGTCCAACACACCCCGGGAAGTCTTCCAATTAAGGACATTCCAGCTCATGCAAGGTCATCTATCAGACACTGGGAGGCCACAATTCATCCTCTTACTAGCTTATAATTCCATGCAAAAACAAGCAAACCAACCAATAAAACCCCACAAAACAAAAACTTCCCAGGATTAACCTTTACTTGTTCTGTTTTTTGCTTTCTTGGAAGAATACAAACTCTAATTCCCAAATAAAAAGAACATGAAAAATTCTAGTTGCTACTGAAGCACACTACTCAATGTATATGTGGATCTCTCTTTTTACTGATTCCTCCTAAATACATTAACATATACATGAATCTAGTAACATTTATCTTTTTGAGTTTAAATTATCAGGACCCAGTAATGCTGCATACTGAATAATGGTGCTCTGAAACAGCTTTCATTATTTCTTTCAGGATTTCTTTGGACAACCGAAATAAATTATCAGCTTATTATCTGAAATTATGATCAAAATCATACATGAAAAAATTATGATTAACCAAAACTAGAAGTAGGAATTCTTGAAAGGAAGGAACCATATCTTCCTTGACTTGAAATATTTAGTACCTAGTATAGCCCTTAATGTCTGGTAGGCACTCCAAATATGCGTCGAATGAAAATATCTAACAATCTAAATAACCACAAAGATTTATTTTCCTTAACAGTGCCAAAATAAAAGAACTAGCTTGACTTTTTCTCTAAACACAAAAAGAAAGTAATTATCCAATCAAAAAAAAAATACTAAAAAATTACCTGCATTGAAAGATGGAGAAAAGAGGAGATAAGCTCTGCATTTCCTTTAATAATTAAAAAAGCATATACAAATGCAAGCAAATAAACTCTATTGGAGTGTTGATTGTCTCAATGGATTTTTTCACCATTTTAATTCTGAAGGCCATCCAACAAGTTGTATTCCTGCCTACAATGTCTTCTTCTCTGGGAACTACAAGGGACTCTGCCCTGGATGGCCCCTTAGATCATAAAACAGAGTTATAGTCTGGATATCAACAATCAAAATCAGCACTTAAACCCATTGAGTACCACCTTGACAAAAGATGTTCAGTTTCTTGATCTCAGATAAAAATAAACACACACACACACACACACACACACACACACACAAAACAAAACAAAACAAGAAAAACCACAACTGCATAGAATAAGAAATAGAAAAGAGGCCTTCAAGTACTTCCTTACTCTCACATGCAGTAAACATTTAAAATGTTGGGTGTGGGGGTGCCTGGGTGGCTCAATTTGTTAAGCCACTGCCTTGAGCTCAGGTCATGATCCTGGAGTCCTGGGATCTAGTCCCACATCAGGCTCTCAGCTCCGCGGGGAGTCTGCTTCTCCCTCTGACCTTCTCCCTTCTCATGCTATCTCTCTCACTCTCTCTTTCTCAAATAAATAAAATCTTTAAAAAATAAAATAAAATAAAATGTTAGGTGTGTTAAATAATAAAATTCTAAATTTTAAAGAATATTTTCAGGGGCGCCTGGGTGGCTCAGTTGGTTAAGCAACTGCCTTCGGCTCAGGTCATGATCCCGGAGACCCGGAATCGAGCCCCACATCGGGTTCCCTGCTCGGCGGGAAGCCTGCTTCTCCCTCTCTCACTCCTGCTGCTTGTGTTCCCTCTCTGGCTGTGTTTCTCTCTGTCAAATAAATAAAATCTTTTTTTTTTTTTTTTAAAGAATATTTTCAATGCTAAGCAATGATGGAATAAGAAAATGTTGGCTAGACATTTTTTCCAAGCAGTCTTCTTAATTGTCTTCTTTTTATGGAAAGTCAATCCTTTAAAAATATTAAGTTTAAATGTTTTAAAAATTACAGGGTAACAAAATATAATTAGCCATAATGCCCATAAAATGATTTATCAAGGAAATATTTATGACAAACATAAAGCACATAATGCTCAGAAGCAGTATAAAATCCTCAAATAATTCTATTAAAATTATTTATTACATAGATCTTTACTTAGGTGAATAATTTGTTTCAATGGCAATTGGCAGATATGTTTTGATACAGAAAGAATAACTACCTTTGCTGGAGTCAAAAAAATATCTTAGAATGTATTTACTCCCAGTAGAGTTTACTTTCATATTGTGATGATTAATCAGTGTGAATGACTTTATTTTCTGCTGTTTTAACTACAAGAAATGATCTCTTCTGTTTTTATCCTATTATAAGGATCGTTACAAAAATGGGAAACAATTAACACTGGGTTTAATGCCTGAGTGCTACAGAGCTGAAGTAATTGCACTCAAGGTCTGCTAACTTTTTAATCAGGCATTTGGTTGCAAGCTGCTCGCAATTGATTCTGAGAGAACTAACACTATCTAAGGAGGAAAGCAGGTGTGCCAGAAAAGCAGGCATGTTGGCAAAACAAATGAAAGATTTTAAAAGGAAAAGAAGAAAAAAAAAAGCAAAATCAAAGCAAAATGCTTGTCAGCAGGCCATTTACCTGGCTTAGACTGTTACTGAACAAAGCCAGTTGTGCACGCAAGCAGGGTGGTAGAAGCCCCACTGACCTATTGCTTTCAAAGGGTAATACTAAAGCTTAGCTGCCAGGAGCCCTGTCCATCTCAATATTAGTGAATTGAGTTAATTAACGGAGAAGGCTTGAAATTTCCATATTCAGTAGAGTTGAGACACCATCAGAGGTTTCTGGAATTACATTCTAATTAGAAAAGTTCCCTCTTCTTTGCATCCAGGCTACTCTTTGAAAAACAAATTTGGTTAGGTACTTTGTTCTCTCTTAAAAGACAAAAAATCTACAGTTTTCCTCCAAAGCTAATGACATTTTTCTTTTTCTTTCTTTAATAAATGTCATTCTCCTACTGTGAAAGTTACTTCTTTAGGCATGTCCCATACATTTAAAGGTGCATGCCTTTCTTAACCACACTTGCAGGGTGGGGACATTTAAAAAAAGATCTCCACTTCTGTAGTCTCCTTGAAAGGGGAGCCTCTAAGAGCTAATGCTTCTGTGCTTTCCACTAATAGAATAATCTTACAAGAAGTAGACAAATATTTATAAAATTCCAAGTTTGAAATCTCTTGTAATGGTTAGGTTCACTGCAGAAGAGGAAAACAAATGGCAGACTTGGGCATTTACCTGGTGAATTCCCAGATGTTTGCTATTGCTTTCTTGAATCCCCCAAAGAACATTTAAAGAAGACTATAAAGCAGAACTACCTCTTGCCCCAGAAGAGCAAGTCAGAGAGTGTGTGTGTGGGGGGGGGGGGGGGTAAGAAAAAGAAAACAGCAGTAAGGAGCTTCCTAACGCAAAGTCCTATGTGAATTTTAATTACATGTGTGTGCCTGGCTACATTAGAATTTGTTAGGATGTCTCAGCATGTAGAGATCAACGGATCTAAAACATGACAGCCATTTACATGAGTTTCCCACTCCAACTTCACGTAAGTTATGGAAGACTCAGCTCATTTGTGTGGATCACTTAACTTCCCATGAGCAAGCCCTCCCTTATCCTCTTCTGTGAACAGCTTTCACTGAGTTACCATAGCATCTGCTGTTTCTAGGTGAACAGCTAATACAAATGAAAGAAAGGCACCTGGCATCAGTCCACATGCATGTAAGTTCCTTAATCATGCGGGACTCTCACATGGCTATGAATTTGAGCAGTTCAGGAAGTAGGAGAACAAAGACACTAGCAGGCAAGGAGCCCCTTCGAGGTTCAGGTCACCTCACAGAAGGCTTTTGCCAGATTAACAACTACGTACTTTCTAACTCCAAATGTGACTTTGAACAGAATTTTCATTATCTGTGCAGCATTTCATAGCAATCTGATACCCAGTATTGAAGTGATCCTTTGAAATCCAGTAGATCTTGAATGGTGTGTGTGTGTGTGTGTGTGTGTGTGTGTGTGTGTGTGTGTATCTGTATGTGTGTAGGGGTGTGTGTGTGTGTCTATATATTTCATTCCAAGAAGTCACAGAAAGACATTCAATAATATATCCTCCTGCCAGTGGAGCATGACAAAGCATCCTCAAACCCTGGGCTCATCTGTGAGTGCCACATGCCATTATGTACATGGATTATCTGTCTGTCACGATGTCTATTATAAGCCTGATGTTAGTCTTCCAGTGTGTCCACATCAAGGAAATCTATCAGGAAAACCTTGTCTTTGTTAGACTTTGATATTTTCCATTGAGAGATCTGAGTTTTCTCAAGTTATTTTATAATAATCAAATTTTGGGGAAAAAACGTAACTGGATAAGGTTGTTGAATAATGCCAATATTCAGAAATAAAACTTTTTCCACTTAATAAATAATGAATACAGGGTGTCTGGGAGGCTCAGCTGGTTAAGCAACTGCCTTCCGCTCAGACCATGATCCTGGAGTTCTGGTATCAAGTTCCCACATCGGGGTCCCCACTCTGTGGGGAGTCTGCTTCTCCATCTAACTTTCTCCCTTCTCATGCTCTCTCTCTCTCTCTCTCACTCTCAAATATATAAATAAAACCTTTTAAAAATAATAAATACAGTAAGAAATACTATTATATTAAATTGTATTTGGTTTTTGAGTGTTCTTATACCTATTTTAATTTCCCAAGCAGAAATAAAACAAATCTATTTCAGCTTAAAAGGTACCAGTAGTTTATAAAGATAATTTATTCATTTGTTCCAGTCCACTGCTTAAACTACAGAATAAATGATTCTTAAGGGTAATGTTTACTCATGATCCTTACTGATTAATTTACTTTTTATTTCCATGTTCTTCCTCAGTACACACATGAATGTGTATACATATTTATCAATTTTCTTTTCTCTATACCCATTAAAATTAGTTATCTTAAAATTTAAAACATCACCACCATTACACCTCATGAGCACAATTTAAACAGCCATTTCTTGGGGCGCCTGGGTGGCTCAGTTGGTTAAGTGACTGCCTTCGGCTCAGGTCATGATCCCAGAAACCTGGGATCGAGTCCCACATTGGGCTCCCTGCTCGACAGGAAACCTGCTTCTCCCTCTCTCACTCCTCCTGCTTGTGTTCCCTCTCTGGCTGTGTTTCTCTCTTTCAACTAAATAAAAAAATCTTAAAAAAAAATTAAACAGTCATTTCTTAAAATGCATACATGCATTCTAGACTCGGGATGTGTCATATAATCATTGTGGTAAGAAGGTATCATATTGTAATTTGTCAGCATTATCTTCTTCTTTTTTTTTTTTTTAAGATTTTATTTATTTGACAGAGAGAAACACAGCCAGAGAGGGAACACAATGAGGGGGAATGAGAGAGGGAGAAGCAGGCTTCCTGCCGAGCAGGGAGCCCGATGTGGGACTCGATCCTGGGTTTCCTGGATCATGACCTGAGCCAAAGGCAGTCGCCCAACCAACTGAGCCACCCAGGTGCCCCAGCATTATCTTCTTAATGTACATAAAATAATGATACTCTGTATTTGCAATCTCTGGCTTCTCAGAACTGAAGAAATGCTATGTTAATATCCAGGAGAGGAAAAAAGGGGGGAAACTAACATTTTTTTTAGCATCTATTATATGCTGGTCATTAAAATAGGTGCTTTAGACTAATGATCATATTCAACAAACTCTGAGTTATGAACTGGTATCCTCTTTTTGCAAAGGAGGAAATAAATTTGAGGAGGTCCAGTAACTAACTTGCTCTAGGTCATATTTTTAAGTGCAATTGTCAGGGTCAAATCCCATGCATGTTATTTGCATGTGCTCTCTCTATTTGTACAAACAAAATAAAAACAAGAAAAGGAAAAGGAAAATCTAAATTACCTGCTGTGATGGGAAAAGTAACTAAAATATTTAAAATGATAAAAATATAGAAAGCAATAGGGTTGCCTTGGTGGCTCAGTCCGTTAAGCGGCTGCCTTCGGCTCAAGTCGTGATCCCAGGCTCCTGGGATTGAGCCCCATGTTGGGCTTCCTCTCTCCCTCTGCCTGCAGCTCCCATCACTTGTGCTTGCTCGCTCTCTCTCTCTCTCTCTCTCTGTCAAATAAATGAATAAAATTTTTAAAAGGTATATATAGAGAAAATAACCAGGGTAATGATAAACTAACTTACTTTTCCACTAGTTTATAAGGGCCATGAAGAGAGGGTCATGTTTGCTTGACTATAAAATATATCCCTAGCCTTACAGCAGTGTTCTGTAAGTATTGACAGAGTCATAGAATTTAAGTCATGAATGAAGGCTGATTTTGTGCATTCCCTACTTATCCAAAAAGAGGTCTAACACCATCAGCTTCATAGACCCAATTATAAGTGTCTCTAAATTTTACATCCGTGGGGAGGACCAGTGTTGCAAGTAATTCCAACACGATTTATGGAAAAATAACTATGCTAAAACAGACCTTGGAACATTTGAAACCAGATGCAGTTTAATGTGTTTTATCCTTCCATTTTGGGTATATGTTTTGTGGCTTTGACAGAAGAAGCAGAGAAAAGAGTGTTTTCTTCTTCTTTAGCAGGTTTTAATTTTCTTTTCCAATTTTAAAGCACATGCATCCTGCTGCATTTTCCCAGAGAGACTTTTCAAACATTTCTTTCCCATTGTTGCTTCTTTCCCTCTCTTCCCTTCACTCCCTCCCTTCCCTGTATTGGTCTCTTCTTTCTCTATTTCTTCTCTTGTTCTCATCTTAACTCCATCCATGGAACTATCAAAAATGTGGTCTCAATACCCAAGAAGAGATATATATATAAATCTTTCCAACATTCAGAGCACATACAAATGCCTAAAATCTCATTTTTCCTTCTCTCTCACTCTCTGTCTGCACTTTTTTTTTTTCTTGTGAGCTGAAAATGTTAACATACCACCATACCACTGAGCACATCCTTACTGGGGCTTGGGATACAGAGGAAGAATACTGGAGGAAGAGGAACTTTCCAGGCTGGGAAGTGTTCCTTGGTAAAGTGAGATTAGTACATTAACACTGATGCCTTTAGCATCCCCTTCGTTCACCTAGAGAAGCAAGAGCTATCTGGGCTACCTGCACTACAGACTTGCAGTCTTCATTTCTTCATCAATTTTTACATTGAGTTTCCTTTTTTGTCTTCATCAGTCTTAATAATTAGTCATTCGATTGAGCAATAGGTTGTGTTTAGACAAGGTGGCCTGAGATTATGAAGAAAGAGGTGTGTTCCAATATCAATTACTGACTTCTCCAACTTATAATAATGGCCTATGTATTCATATATCTGACTCCAATGCCCAAAAAAATTACATGTGAAAGCTTTTTGAAGATCAAACTTGTTTTTCTTATTTATAATATTCAATTTCAAACTGCAGCAATAGTTTTAAGGTTGCACAGTGAAAATATTTTAGTTGCTTAGAAAGTTAGATGCTTTCTAGAAATACATCTAGCAATTTATTAACCACAATATATTATTAGCCATTTAGTCTGAATAACGGAAATCTAAAACAATTCTTATGGAGTATTAAAAGAAAATAATTCTTGAAAATACAAGTGAGGATATCGGTAAAAAAAAAAGCAAAATTTAATGATTTGGTATTTATGAACAAAATAGTGAAAAACCAAGCCCATATATGAATCTTTACCTCCCCCCATTTTTTTTGAAGTGAGGACTTTGATTTGGTGACATGTTGGTTCAGCTATAGCCAGAATTATGTCACCATTTCTTATTTTCTTTAATAAGGAAATAAAAAATTAAGAAGTAAAAATTTCAAGATGAAGAACTTCATTTCTTATAGAAAGTTAACTGGGAATTTCCCTTTCTTGGTTGTAACTGTAGAATTGAGATAACTCTGAAGCCTGACACTTTGCTATGAATTCTAGTGCCAGGAGGAAGAGTGTCCTTCACTTTGATCTTTACTTCCAGGAAGTAACTTTAAATGACACTTCTCATTACCCCTCAGCAGCAGTTCCCCAAAGCTCCCTGCCTTTCATAAGTGGTGAATGATGGCACCAAGATTGTCTATTGCACAAGACTGGCTGTTTGAATGTGCAATTTCAGGATCTTGTACTAATTAAAATCGCTTTACCACTGAGAGGTCCCCTGAGGTTCACCCTTATTTATCTGGGTTAGTTCATGAAATCATGGTTGAATCAACCCTGGGACCATAATTTGTGGCATAATTCAAATGAAAAAGTTGAAAATAAATTGGTAAAATTGGCTCACAATTTTATCCACATACAAAGACAACCAGGTTCATCATAAACCAGATCAATGCACACCTGATGCCAGAAGCCAGACCCTCTCTGTGCACCAATGGCACCATCTGACTAGCTTCCATATTCCCATGTGGGGAAAGGTGGAGTTTGAACAAACTATATTTTCTGTTTGATTTATAGTTCTTTTTTTTCTTTTTAAAGATTTTATTTATTTATTTGTCAGACAGAGAACACAAGTAGGGGAGTGGCAGGCAGAGGTAGAGGCAGAAGCAGACTCCCTGCAGAGCAAGGAGCCCAATGTGGGACTCCATCCCATGACCCTGGGATCATGACCTAGAGCCAAAGGCAGACGCTTAACCAACTGAGCCACTCAGGCGTCCCTGATTTATACTTCTAACCATATAGTTCTGGAGTTCTAACAGCACAGTCCTCTGGCATTAATTAACACATATACTCTTTAGGATATAATTGTTCAAAACCAACCAATAAAATAGCTCAGGCTTATTTTCCCACAGTAGGTCAATGCTATGACATGCTGGAAAATTATGATTACTGTGTGTGTATTTTTTAAGTGTGTGTGTGTGTGTGTGTGTGTGTGTGTGTGTGTGTGTGTGTGTTGGGAGTAGGGATAGCAAGCTTTCCAAAAATTTTAATCCCTCAGTGAAGCTAACAACTTTGAGGAAAATAGTTTCAAGTATATTAAAGATGAGACCCAAAAGAATTGATAAAATAAATTATTCAAAGACAATGTGAGGGTGCCTGGGTGGCTCCAACAGTTACGTGTCTGACTTCAGCTCGGATCATGATCTCAGGGTCCTGGGATGGAGCTCCCCATCAGGCTCCAAGCTCAGTGGGGAATCTGCTTGTCTCTCTCCCCTTCCCCCTGCTCATGCGCTCTCTCTTTTTTTCTCTCTCTCTCAAATAAATAGAATCTTGAAAAAATAAAAAGACAGTGTGGAAAACAGAACTTAAATGTCAAAAAAACCATATAATTCTTCTAAGTTAGACAGATCGTCTAAGATATTAAATATTCAGCACCCAGCAAGGGACCAACATGAAGCAAACCCTCAGATGTGTGTAAAGAGGTAAGTGGGGAAGGATGAATGGGAGATGAACGACCAATGGATAAAGGAAGGAGGTGGTAGAAGGCTCTGGCCTGTTCTTCTCTAGCTCAATATCAGTCAAAGGCAAATAAGAGAAGACAAAGAAAGTAAGAACTAAATAATTCTGTTTCACAACATATCGTAGTATGTGAAAATTAGTAAGGAAAACCATGAGAGACAGAATTAGTGGCTAAGACATCACTAATTTTGAATTGAAACACTTCTAGTTTAGATTTCAGCTGTCATTACCTTCTAAGACCATGGGATATCAAGAGTTCTCTTACGACTTTCAAAATAAGTAACAATGTTATATATTTAATGTTAAGTGACACCATTCAGTATCTTCTTTTTTCTGCTTTTTGACAAATTGGTCTCAATGGGAGAATCTTAACAACCATAGCTTAAACGATGTGAAAGGAAGTAAGCAGACACACAATAAATTTGTCCTATTCCTGGTTATGTTATAGCACCTATTGATATTTTTTGCTTATGATATTTCGTAAGTATTTTGGACAATTTCTCATTTATATTGCCCAGGAGATTACTGTCCTGGGATTAAAGATGGTTATTCACCGGGGCGCCTGGGTGGCTCAGTTGGTTAAGCAACTGCCTTCGGCTCAGGTTATGATCCTGAAGACCCGAGATCGAGCCCCACATTGGGCTTGCCACTCCGCAGGAAGACTGCTTCTCCCTCTCTCACTCCCCCTGCTTGTGTTCCCTCTCTGGCTGTGTTTCTCTCTGTCAAATAAATAAATAAAATCTTAAAAAAAAAAGATGGATATTCACCATGGATATTTAAGGCATATATTCATTCAGAGAAAACAAAACCGGAATACTCTGTAACCATTACTGTTATTTCACAGCACTGAGGCAGCAGGATCCTTCCAAATGTCAGGGAAAAAAAATCTGGGCAGAACCTGACAGCATGAGAGAAAAATGCTGCTGAATTAGCACTGTCTGAGAAGGCCTGGGGGAACAGAGCATATATTATCATCTTTGGTAGTTAGTGACAAAAAGAGATCTGAGAAATAAAAATGAAAGTTTTCATAACTATGCAAGTATCTTCACTAACATAGAAAAGTGGCCTAAATCCTAAAATATAATTTTTTTTCACAGAATAAAAGGACATACATATACATCTAGCTACATATACCTTATTTGTACCACTGACTTATAAATTATCATTATCTCTCCTGACACATGAACTAGATGCATGGAAAGAATCCAGACATGAAAATTCACTAATTTGTACATTTTTTATCCTAATATCCTAAATCTCTCTCAAATATACAGTTTAATCTGGTTTATTCTGCAATTTATAATTTCCTATTGTGAAATACAGACACATACATGGCTTGAAGTTTCCATAAAGTCTTCCTTAGGTAGAGTCTGATCTAAAATGAGGCATATGTTAAGCTTCTTACACAGGGCCAGACTCTCCTCTTGCTCTGCACCCCACAGTGCTCATTCGAGTGAAGAACCTTCTTTGAAGGCAATAGGAACTCCTTGCTTGGCTGAGCACCATGGAGCTTGGAGCAAGATAAAAAAAAGAACTACAGACTTTCAACTGTAATTCTGCTAGCAGGGCACACTGAATCCATCCAACCAGACCAGTGAGGGAGAAGTTCACTAGCCCCTTAGCTATATAAAAAATACAATCTTGCCTAATTGGCCAACACTCATTCCCATTAAAAAAAAATGAGAAGAGTGTTTCTAACCAGCTTCAAGATTTATTTTATTGAAATTCTCCTCTGAATAATTTGTCGGCATGCATACATAATTATGCCATTTACAGTCTGTATAATTTTATCTTTGTTGGATAAGGACAAATAAGAAATTCATTTTATTGAGTTGTCATTAAAATAACTTATAACGGTGCCATCAGGTCAAGAGAGCATTAGTGGCAGTTTGTAATGACTTCGGGGAAAGCTGGAGGTTAAGCTCAGATACTTATGTCCTGCCATCAGCGATTTTCAGATCCCTTCCCAAATAGCAACTTGCTTTTTTCAAAATAAAGATTCAAACATCTTACCTAATACCTACTAAATTTAAAAAAAATTAACAAGTCGTTCAGGTGATTCTGATATGCTGCCAAGTTTAGGGACCACTGCCCTCAATGCTATTGTGGTTCCTGAAACCTATAAAGTTCAAGAAATAATTTTGTTTTTAAAGTTTTCTCTCTAAAAAGAGAAACATGACTCATTTCTCATTTAAACTATGACCTATAATCCCCACGGAAAATAATATGCTTAGAAGTGTAGATATGGCAACAAACAGTGTAGCCTTCTCATGTCTACTCTATGCCATGCATCTCCCATCCACTGTTTCTTCTACTTTCTCTTTTACTCTCTTTGTTTCAACACTTCCACCCTTTTGCCTGGAATATGCCTAAGGCTTCTCCCTATTCTTGCCGCCCTACCCTCAGTCTTTCTCCCAAACAACTTAAAAAATTATTTTCCTAAGACATAAGTGAAATATAAGATGTCTTACTAGTATCTATATAAGAAAATGTAGGTTCCCCACGCAAGCTTTGAAGCTCTCCGTAGAAAATTCTAGGCAACTAGTCAACTTTGTTCTTGGATTATTTTTTTGTACCACATTATCCTCTTGCTAAAAGAGAAAGCTACTTTCCTGATGATGTTCCATGCTTTACCAATTCCACATGTTCTCCCTCACTGTTTTCTCATCCTGCTAGGTCTGCATATATTGTGCAACTTCTGCTCAAATCCTGCTCATTCATTAAGATCCATATCAAATTTTACCTCTACAAGGAAGACTTCCATGGTGTCCACAATACACATTATTTCTGCCACCTATGAATGCACTCCTTTTGCTCTGTTTTTCTTGTTATTATTTTTTAATGCACGTATGAGTTACCTGACATAGCCTGATTATTATTTATGTGGTGCTTCCCAGCCCAGTATTGTCCTCTACACATGCTTTCCCCTTGTCTATGCTCACTATAATTTTAAATTGAATTATTGATATAAATTCATGCAAGTTAACACTTGCACCATTCATAGAAGAGTAAATGCATGCTGGCAGGATTGATTTACTTATGGTTTCAAGAGAGATTAGATTAGGGTAGGGAAGTATTCCCCACTAGGGGTGAGTAATGAAGTGCTGTTTCAAAGCCATCCACTAAAGAGCGACATGGACAGGACCCAAATAACATCAAATAATCAAACTGAAGTTTTCTCCTTCGGGCCCATTTTTGGGACCTTGGGTCTGGACCTCAATCCAATGAGTGAAACCAGAGGTTACTGTTGAATTAGAGGCCTGAAGCAAGTGTACAAATAAGGTTGCAAATTAATCCAAAACAAGGAACTGAGCAGCCAGTGTGCATGAATGCAGAAGCTGTGACCAGAAGCCAGGCTGAGTCAAAATCAAGACTGGTCGTCATGGCAACAGGGACACATCCAGAAGTCAGTGCTGTAAAACAGAGCAGGTCAAATGTGGAACAGGCTGCTGGTCAGAGGAGAGAGGTGACAGCCAGAGAACCCGAGGAGGTCAAAGCCAGGCAATGCTCCATGCCTCTCAGGCTGCAAGGGTGGTTTCTTTGTGGGTCCAGATGGAATTCTGCTGGATGCCTGCTCTCCGCTCCAGCTGGCTCCGGGTTCCATTCGCTCCTTAGGTACAGATTCTTCCAACTGGCTTCTGACGTTCTATGGTTTTTCTATCTTTTGGTTGCTCTCGAAGAAACCTCATAAAGCTATTTTGCCAGAAGCTCCTTAAGGTGACCCCATTTGTAGAAAATGCCAGAAGTAAATTAAAGGATAGGTTTTTCTTTTTAACTACCTAGAAAGATACATATATTATACTTTTATGTACTCTAATGAAATAGTTCAAGAATTTTCACCATGCTAGCCACGCAGGTTCCAGAATGAGCTTCCACAACTGTTCTACAATGTCCCAGATTCTGCACAGGAAAACCACCTATTTATTGTTATTAATAATCATGATAAAAGTTTCCTTTCACAACAGACTATATTATGAGAGTCAAGAGATTTTCACATTGTACTCCAGGTGTTACCAAAAGTATCTGAATACAGGAAATTTATACTCAGCTTTATTTTTCATACAAACCTTTGAGATGAGATATTATTACTCTCCACCTCTTTTATAGTTAAGGAAAGTGAAACTTCAGTTTACTCGTGAACCAAATAAAAAGAGCAACCATGACATATAGAAGGAAGCTATAATGCTTAGGTTCAAAACATAAATCATCTATTTAGGACACCAAGCTTTAGAACTAGTAGGGTGGCTGTCAGTACATTTTATCTAAAAAAAAGTGAGCAGACTAAGCTGAGAAAAGAAAGGGAGAGAAAAATCTGTCAAAATGGATCTAACTAACAGTGGGCACAAGGTGTCTGAACCTAACATAGTGCCTGGCTTGATGACTATGTAAGAAAGAAAGAAGGACAGGGAGAGATGGAGGAAATTGGGAGCATGTCACCTGAGTGAAAGGTCTTTGCAAACTATAAAGCACTCACAAATGTCTTGGTTTATTATTTATAATCCTTGTTATTTCCAAACATTTGGACATCTTGTAAAACATCTACAACAGTGGAAACATAAATATACTGGAATAGAATTTTACAAAATAATTGTTTACTCTGGTTTTAAATTTTGTTTGTTTCTTTGTTTTTTTTTTTTCCTCAGTGCCTTTTGAAAATCAAATGAAATCTCTGCAGCCAAATGCAGATACTGCCCATATTGGAGTTTGCAGGAATCCTGAAGTATTTTTTAAATATTTTATTTCTTTATTTGAGAGAGAAAGAGAGTGAGAGAGACCATGGGAGGGAAGAAGGTCAGACGGAGAAGCAGATTCCCCGTGGAACTGGCAGCCTGATGTGGGACTCGATCCTGGGACTCCAGAATCATGACCTGAGCTGAAGGCAGTGGCTTAACCAACTAAGCCACCCTGGTGCCCCTGGAATCTGAAGTATTGAACCTAGGTCCATGGATCTAGTGGAACTCACGAATCCCAGGTTAAGAACTCCAAATTTACAATATTTTATTGCTTAATGGCTTTAATAAATCCTTCTGAATTATGAAAATCTAGGGTCTGTCTACACACACAAATGGGCATGTTTGAGTTGCCATACAGAGTTGCTGTTACAGTCCCCTAACTACATAATTTATTCCTGATAAATAGTGTCCATAGCCAGTAGTACACAGTGTTGTATTATATATTATTATATCTCACCAGTATAATTTGATAGCAAGCTATATTTAGTTTCACAACTAAATGAATCTTAATACGTATCTGTCTATGTAGTATTAACTAAATACTGGGAAAACCCCCCAAATGTGGTCATGATACATAGTTTTAGATAACTGCAGCCTAAGCTTGTTCTAAAGATTTGTAACCAATAGCAAATAAAAGAATTATGTATTTCTTTGTACATCTAATTTTACAGTGGAATAAGCACAATGAATAAAATCCACTGAATGATTTGAAAAGATATGAACTTCAGGAGGCTGGGAACTAAATTACTTATTTGTTTCCCTTTCTCTGTAGATTCTATAGTTATAGCAGCAGATGAGGGTGATTATTTTTCTCTGCCTCTTCTTTTGGAACAGTTTGAAAAGGTGAATGATGAAAACACAAACAAAACACTGGCGATCATTTTTTATAACTAAAGATACAACTTTTTTGGTGGTATACGTGGCTATTCTTGGTCTTCAACACAACTGGTACACAATAATTTGTTTTTCTAAGAGTTTGTCTAACCTCACTCTCCACTTGCCTCTCTTATCCTCCATATTTCTAAATCCTAAATGTTTTCCTATTGCACATCGATCTCACATATGTGGTGGCATCCTACACACAACTACTCCACACTGGAGGGACCTGAACTCAGAAATACTAGTATTTCTTTGATTATTGTCATCTAAACTTTATTTATTCTCTTAAAAATACACAATCTGAGTAGCCCATTTGATATTCTTAAGCAATTCACAGTAAGATATGAACTTCTTGGTGAAATGTAGATGGTCATATGGAGTGGTGATGGAGAGAACCCTCTATGCATTTCCAGAATACCTGGATTTCATTGACCAAAATTTTTAAAGCAACTTACTATTGTAAATCACTCTTTTTCTGAAGAATCTTTTTGCACCCTTCCTTCCAAAACATTTGTTGAGCACCCACTACATATAAGTTAGTTCACTGTTAACAAAGAGGTAATTTGTATTGTTTGCTCAGATTTTTTTAATCTAGTGTATTTAACAGATTTTACTGTTTCACTGTAGCATTATTATTTCACACTTGTTTTCAATAATTTGTCCCACTGCTTTCAGATTACTGATCTGATAGAACATTTTCATACTCTTTATGGAAATATTCCACCTACATATTTTGGCAATAATTGATTAATATAATCTCATTTTGCATTTGGTTTTGAATTTGAGTTTACCTCATTGGATCTACTGCATTTGTTTTTTGTCCTGTAAGCTAATGAAATACCTGCATGCCTGTTTATGCATCCAAGCCTACATCATGGAATTGTTTCTCGGATTTCACTATAGGGGCGAAAATCTGGCTAGTAGTTGGTCTGAAACATAAAGAATAAAATGTAAAGATAGCATTGTCTGTCTCTTCACATCTATTTGTTCTTTAAGAAAATATATCCTACAGTAAATTTGCTACCTCCACAAACAGGAATGGAATGCAGGTTGTTTTCACTCTGAAAACAAAACAGTTTCTCAGCCATTGTGTTTTATGTCTAAATTGTCTAACTTAAATGGCATGTTCTTGGGGCAGAGAGCGGCCTTCCATCTTCCCCCTCCCAGGCAAGTATCCTGTCGCCATTCTATAAAACAATAAATAATGAAGCGAATTGAAGATGTGTGAATTGTGCCAGGTTGACAGAGATGGAGCCAATGTTCTTGAAGATGTTGCAGGCCTATTTCCTAACAAGCAGCCAGAGCCTCCCTCTAACATCTCAGGAAACCAAACTGAAATGGAGGGTAAGAAAGTGGAAGTTAAGGGAAAAGCAAAAACACTACAAAGGTATAAGAAGACACACACCTGGAGTTCACTAGCAGCTATCTAAGCTGACACACCTCAGGAAAAGAACAAAGATAGTGAAGGGCCTTTAGACCATCAGGCACTTGGTACAATGATCACTCTTCTTAACTATACACTGAAAAAAAAAACCCTCTCACAAAATTTTTACTTTATACATATAATGTGTAAATGAGAACAATAAACACAGGTAATCATATCTGTTCAAAAGTTTTTACTCAGTTTCTCTTATGAAGAGCCAAAGTGCACCTCCTCCAAGAAGACTTCCTTGACTATGTAAAGTAGTCCCACACATAAATGTCTCTCTAACTGGACTCCCCCACTGTCCTGTATCTTCCTTCAATTAACACTCCTATTTGAAATTATTCATTTGGATTTTTTAGAGTATATGTTATATTATTAGAATTTAAGTTTCATTATGAGAATTTAAGTTCCATTGGGGAAGTGCCTTTATTCATCTTGTTTCTCCAGCACCTAATAAAATGCTAGAATATGGTAGATACTAATAAATATTTGTTGAAAGATAAAAGAAATAGAGCTGTGAAATAAAATAAGTAATATAAGTAATCTGTTCATTTGATTGAAATAATTCATAGTGAGCTATCCCTAACAAAAAGTATGGCACATAGTAGGTATTCAATAATGTATGTGGAAAGAAGAAAAGAATGGAGATTTGAAAGAAAGACTACAAACACATTATTATCTTAGTTCTAGCCAAACATTTAGGGCAGTATCTTTAAAACAACCGAACCTTTACCAACCTGATGGCATGAATGTATTTTGAAAAACAGTAGGTATTCAATTAAGTGGGAAAAGTGGGCAATATGTAAGGACAGAGAGAAAATGTGTGACACTAAATAAAACAAATATATTTCCTTACATTTATATGCAACAATCACTGTTTCTGGAAATGCTTGGTCACATAATGAATTTATACAAGGTTCATATGTTGTAAATTGTATTATGTCCCCCAAAAGTTGAAATCCTAATCTGTAATACCTGTGATTGTGACCTTATTTGGAAATAGAGTCCCTGCAGATGATCAAGTGAAAATAAGGTCATTAAAGTAGGTCCTCATGAAATAGGACTGTATCCTTATCAAAAGGAGGACTTTGAACCCTGATAGACACAGAGAGACACAAACAGAGGGAGGATGATGAAGGCACAGGGACAACACCATCAAGCCAAGGAAATCCTGAGGTTACCAGAAGCTAGGAAAGGGACTTGGAACAGATCCTCACTCAAAGCTCTTAGAAGAAACCAAACCTGCAAATATTTTTATTTCAGTCTTCTACCTTCCAGGACTGTGAGAAAATAAATTTCTTTTGTTCAAGACCCCTAGTTTGGGTACTTTCTTATAGCAGCAAACTAACACATAATGCACTCTCAGCTTCAGTGGTTCATGTCACTACAATGGCCCAACATCTAGATATCTAGATATGAGCTCAATTAACATATTATGTTCCATGGCATTAATTTAAATAATTTATATTATTTAATAACATCTAATTTAATAATTTATTTAAATAATTACATAGTTTCAATTAATTTGTCTTCTTTGTGTTATTCTCTTGCTCTGAAATTAGATTATGATATCATTCTATGCCATCAACACATTTAGGGAATTATAATAAGGTTTACAATTAGGAGGTATTATTTTGAATTTTATTTATAGAGTGTATAAAATTAAATATTAATACAATTTTCACATAAACATATGGGGAGTTAATTTACAATTTCTGTATCCTCTTCAAATATCAGACAAGAGATTTTTCCTACCATCAAACAAGATATTTAATATTTGGAATACAATTAGTATAACATTTTAAAATCTGTGGTGTTAATTTTATGAGAGTGATTTACAAACTTTTATTTATATCCACAGTAAATGAATATTCTAAAATAAACCTTGTCTTATAAAATTATCAAAGGAATTATCACATTTTGTTTTAACCCTAAAAATTCGCTTTTTGCTTGACTCCATAGTATAAAAAGAACTATCAACAATGTACTGACAACCATTACATATATGTAGAAAGGATTTCCATTTTATATCTTACTGATTAAAAAATGATTGAATACAGATGTATAACCAGTAGTATAGTTTAATATTAATATAAATGGGCTCTGTGGGCAAACCAGTATATTAACTTGTGTTATACTTTGGAATTGTATAACCTACAAAGAAACAGTCATTTTTAGCTTCCTTTCTACATATTGTAAAATTGAATTTGGGGTTTTTCACTAAATATTAGGGTTATCAAAGGAAAATAATTAACAGTAAGAATTAGAAAAAATTAATAACCACCTTTCTTTTGTGCCTATTAAAAAAACTGCACCACAATTGTGGTTATGTAAGTTTGAATCAATCATCTCTAAAATAAATGTTTGCCTTTAATGTAATTCACCTTAGTTTATTAATATTTATTTCACATAACCAGAAGGCTCTAGACTTGAGAAAAAAAAAAACTCAACAAAAATTTTCCTATTATAGACATGAAAACCTACACTGAGTTCAGATGTAAGAGTGTAGTTAACCGATGCTTCCAATGGAGTAAGGGTAACTACCATTAAATTATGATTCTAAAAACATCTCAGTGTATTTCTATTTTAAGATTAATTAATTTATTTGAGAGAGAAATAAAAAGTGAGTGATGGGAGGGGCAGAGGAGAGGGAGAGAGAGAATCCTGAAGCAGACTCCCTTCCTCCTCCCAGTGTGTGGAGCCCCACAAAGGGCTCTATCCCAGGATCCCAAGATTATGACCCAAAACAAAGTCAGTTACTTAACTCACTGAGTCACCCAGGCACCCCATACTGTATTTAATCCTAACTCTGTCCTGATGATCTTTGCACTTAACTCTTGTGATGATTTGTATTTCCACTTATTACTCCAATCTTAATTTTTGTGAGGTTTGTTTAATGTCACTAGAAAACTAGATAGGAAGTTTGTGAAAACAAGAAATTTAAACTCCTGATGTCTCACATTCCTTATGTATAAAAATACACTGAAGATTTTCAGATAAAATCCTATATTTGCATTTTATAGATTTGTTGTAGACTTTCAGTTCTGTAGCTAAAGAATAAAATTCAATAAACAAAATTACAAAGACCTGTTCTTTTCAGAAGCCTGTTGCTTGTGTCTTTACCAATGGTTTGATTTGTCTCCAACTGATATTTTTTGAAATCATAAATATCACTTTCTTGCAATTTTGAATAATATTTTAAATGAGCAAAAGAAATGTAAATATATCTGGCTTTCAAAGTTTCAAAATCTTGATAGATTTTGCAGAGAATGGAGCTGGTAATTGTTTTGTGAATATTTTCTGGTTATAAATGTTGCTATCTCCTATAAAGTTGTAAAAAATGTTCACTTTCCAACAGGATCTATAGTCAGTACCCAAGCTGAGAGAGTATTAAACCTTTCATCCATTATTTGGAGTTACTCACTTGTGAAAGGAACAAGTAACTTGACGAAATTGAGTTTCAGGTGTCCTCCCTAAAGTGATCATAATGATATCTACCCTTGGGATGACTAAGTACACAGTGTTCAAGTGCATAATACAGAACCTCTAACTGGCACCTAGCAAATGCTCGGTCCTTTCCTGACCCTTCCTTCATCTTTCCACAGAATACTAAGAGCTGGTGCCAGGATCCCTGGTTTTCATAGCCCTGTCACCAAGAAGGTCCTGCTCGTGTGCAGGAGGTAAGCACCCTGTGTCAGTTTTCTTGCTTGCAGAAAGAGGGGTCTAACATCTGAGATCTTTTCCTTTTTTTTTTAGATCTTTTCATCCCTACTTTTATTATTCTGGTCTATATTCAATCATTACATGAAGTAATTTGAAAAAAGCAGATTGCTCAATTTCCCTTCCCTCCTTCCCAACCTTGTATAACAACTTAATATCACATGTAGACAATTTTTTTTGCAGGTTCAGAGTTTGCTAATAGCATCTATCACTTCTCAGTTTCTGTGCTTTTTTTTTTTTTTTCCATGGATTCTATCTCAATCCTTACGGCACGAAGAACGACAATTTCAGGAACTTCATTTCCTGCCAGTCAACTGTGGCATGCCAAGTAAACTCTTACCTCAGCACTGTTACTTTTAAAAAATAGCGAGATTTGTTTCATATTTCAGTATGATGCACTGAATCACTCATCTTCTACAAAAGAGATCATTAAATTCATTGCAGTCCAATGGAAACATCATAATAGCGATCATATCCTATTCCATCAGATTAAACTTAAACATTAGTTATTTTTAATCAGTACAAAAAATTGGCTGAAATATTGCAAAGGTATAAAAGGAAAATTAAATACACATGTTCATATCCTCAGGTGATCTAACATATCTGCTTAAAACTTGGAAAGTTGTGGAGGGGTTAAAACTTCCTAAAGTTCTCATGACAAGTTATTGGTGAAGCTAAGATCTTTATCTAGATCTATTACTACAGACATCAAGGCTGTTTTCATTTACTAGGTCACTCTCTTAAAAACTAACATATTGCTATTGAAATTAAAGTTTCATGATAGGTAACTATCATCTATCTCTTGGTAAATCTAAAATCTAACTTAAAAAAAAGATATTCTAAACTTAAATGTGCACAGGTGGGTCTCAATCTATAACTAACTGGCATGCATGTTTTAGAGTGCAGATCTTAAACATCCTAACTGTTAAATTCATGAAACTGTAGATTCTTAGGTGTACAGAAGCATCTTTTTCCATAAAATGTTCACTGCACTTAGCAACCTTAACATAATTTGTAATATTTGTTTTCCCTTATACTATTAAAACAAGAAGATCTATTTATATGCCAATACTGATTCATTTTCCAACTACTCAAAGTATGTATGTGGATTAAAACTTCTTTTAGCCTCAAACTCAAGAAGATAAAGATAGTGATACATGAATGTCTTAAAGGTTAATGGATTGACCATAGTTAGAAAATCATTAAAGGGTGTACAGCCATCAGGGTACCTGTCCTCTTAACTTCTTTATAAAGCAATTTAGAAAACCATAAACATAATGCCCAGACAGCAGTTTTAAGATAATAGAATTTTTTAAAATGCTATCTAATCAATGTGAAATTTTATTTTAAGTGCCTTGAACTTATAAAAAGCCACTTGTCAACAATGTTTTTATTATTTCTTGAGGTTGTATAAATATGAATTCCATTCTTTTAAGCTATACAACAGTAAATGGTTTGAGACATATATAAACATTTTTAAAAGTTTTTTAAAGTAAATAGGACATACAGTATTGAAGATATTTCTTAAAAATACGTATTAGTTAATATTCTGCTTCAGTGACAGTTTGGTTTCCTTTTAAGATACTTGATTTGTATTTGAATATTTGTATAAAAAAGAATTTCACTTTTACTTAAATATTGGAAACTATTTTTAACTGTAATTAAAAAATCATTAACAGAATAGTCTAAAGAAACATAATATTATTGTAAGTTATTCTTTAAATTATGAATATTTGGGACGCCTGGGTGGCTCAGTTGGTTAAGCGACTGCCTTCGGCTCAGGGCATGATCCTGGAGACCCGGGATCGAGTCCCACATCGGGCTCCCTGCTCGGCGGGAAGCCTGCTTCTCCCTCTCTCCCTCCCCCTGCTTGTGTTCCCTCTCTGGCTGTGTTTCTCTCTGTCAAATAAATAAAATCTTAAAAAATAAAAAAAATAAAAATAAATAAATTATGAATATTTATGATTATTTTATAAAGTTCATGGACTTGTGGTCCTCATTTTCCTTCCCACCTACTCCTAATGTTCCTCCCACCTACTCCTGATTGGCATAGCTTGCTGTATTGGTTTCTTCTATCCATACTTTTATTTCTCACTAAAATTTATTTCTGAAGTTCATTAATGATTGTAACAAATATGACAGTCAATTGTTGTTATGGTAAGTCATGTACTTTTATTTATTTTTTATTTATTTTAAATATTTTACTTATTTATTTGACAGAGAGAGAGAGATCACAAATAGGCAGACAGGCAGGCAGAGAGAGAGGAGGAAGCATGCTCCCTGTTGAGCAGAGAACCCAATGCGGGCCTCGATCCCAGGACCCTGAGATCATGACCTGAGCCGAAGGCAGAGGGTTTAACCCACTGAGCCACCCAGGTGCCCAGTCATGTGCTTTTAAATGTATATATAAATTAGCATAAATAAAGTAATGAATACATAGAAATATAGCATTTAGAACTAATCTCTAAACCTGGGAAACTCCTCAAACTTTTGTAGCTAATTTAAAATGAATGAACCATAACTGAACACAAATCCTTGTATGTAGTACGGAAAAGAGTCACTTAGGTTCTTAACATACATTATTTTATGAAATACCCATTTTAATGGTTTAGAAACCAAGTCTCAGAATGACTGAGTAACTTAGTTAATATGCATAACACTTACTGCAGGCCAGGTACTCTTCTAACCCTATCACATATACCTAATAATTTATTCACGTACAAAGCCAAATAGTTACTACAAATCCAAGACTGGAAGCAGGGTTTGTAATACAAAGCCCATGTTCTGCATATTATCAACCATGATGACTTTTCCTTTTTATTGGGGGGACATTTAATAAAAGAAAGAGAATTATCTTAGAAAAAAGTAGGAAAAATAACTGGATTAAGAATTGGAAAATATGGGCTCTCTAACTATATTGACCACTGAGGTGCAGAGGCCTTTGGGCTAGTCATGAATATGAAGTGGGGAGCTTGTGTCTCCCTCTGCCTGCCTCTCCCTCTGCTTGTGCTCTCTCTTTCTCTCTGACAAATAAATAAATAAAATCTTAAAAATAATAATAAAAATAATCATAAATATAAATATATACATATATGGCAGGAAGAGGGGGGGAAGAGAGAGAAAGAGAAAGAGGAAGAGAGAGAAATTTCTCCAGCAGTTGCATATTATGTGAATCTTTGTGGGTTTTGCAAAGAGGTCAGTTTATCAATGAAAAGATTTCCAGGTCACAATCTGAGTAGAGTAAAATAATCTCTCCAAACTACCTTGCAATTAATGGATTACCGTTTACTGTTCCTTGAATAGTTGATAATGCGATAGTTCACTGTACTGGATAACCATACTGACTGAGGCCCACAGCAGTGTGGAGACTCATTGCTCACAGGATGCTCTGCAGCCGGCCTGGTGTGTGCATGCATATGCCCACTGGTGGAATGAGGCATTTACAACATCAAGTTGCTTTTGTTCCCAATCTGTTGATTTCGCTAATAATTTTACTGGTACTATATAAACTAATTAGATGTTATGAAATAATATGAACTTGCAGAAAAGAAATACTGCTTCTATGGAAATGGAGTTGAGTACTTAGGTAAACTTTGATGAAGTTGTTAAAAAATTCTGTTTAGATGGGTGAGAGCAATTACAAAAAAAATCTCTAATGATTCTCACACTGACTCTTGAAAACAAAACTTGAATTCATAGTTAATGCACTTTTTGGGGGTTTGTTTTCGCAAGAAAGAAGGGGCAGAGTTCCAGTCAACATTCAAAGAAGGGCCGTGGCCTCTACATGTTCTGAGGCAAAACATGTCTTTCAAGGTACATATTCATTATATGTAACCTATTCACCATGATCACTTTGGACGCACGATTACATTGTATAAATACATAATATGTGTTCAAGTGAAACTTTAATTAAGCTAATTGTCCTTTTCCAGTATTTTTTTCTCAAATCATTTAGTTGCGTTGCCTGTCAAGTTCTTGAACATTTTGTACACAGCTGGTATTCTGAAAAAGCCACGGCATCTTTAAAAATTGGGGGGTATAGTCCCTTAATAGTTTCTTATTAATTGTAAAAATTCAACAAATAATTCTCACTGTGTCATAATACAAATATCAACATAATTATAATGACAGCTTGGTGGAACTAAAATCTTGAAAAGAATTGAACTCAACTGTATTTTACACATCGTAATAACACATGCGTTCACAGCACAAACCCACACAGGAGAAAGTAGTAGACTCAATAAAGGGCCTTTTGAAGCTTTTGGATTAAAGATCCTAACTCAACATAACCTTTTCATGTGTGTTCAATTTTTTTTGTTCCGAATTATTATGGCAATGCTCTGAAAGATGAAGAGAAGAAAAGATTTAAATTGGTATTAATGTCTCTGAAACTTTCATTTTTGTAAGAATATAGCAATGTTAATGTTACAGTAATTTAATTTGAAAAGCAAATCCCCAATAGATTATTTAAATACGTTATCTAAGAATATAGAGACATAATTGCTTTCAGTGATATAATATGCATAGATTTCCAATGCTGAAAAGAACAATTTATATAATTTTTATATGCAAATGCTTTTGAAAATTAACTCACCTGATACATGGCAAGGTCCTGAATGCATCTTTAATTAGATGATCTTTTGAAAATTCTTTTTAAAAAGAGGTAGATGATTCATAGGATAAACCGTCAAATTAAATTGCTTTTTTAGTTCTTTAATGTACTAAAGAACTATCATAATCTAGCTAGGGTTTTCAAATCTTTTTCGTCCGTGTTACTTCTAGTAAGAATCAGCACTTGTTTAAGAGTTTAAAGTCACAATTTCAACTCCCTGATTTCTTTGGCAAATACATATGGAAAATCAACTATGTCTGAGGCACTTTAGAAATTGACAACAGCATGAACAATGTATGCATGCTGTCACCAAGTAGCATTTCAGTTTTATGCTACATCATCTTGGACTTTTGTAAAACTGATCCACATCAAACAGCAATAGAAATAATACACAAAAATATGGACACAGATTTGATGCTTCTTCACTTTCTAACAATGGCCATCTTAGTTATACGTAATTTAGAAAGTTTATTTTCATTGATAAGAGTAGAGATTAGTGGGATCCTGAAAGTTTAGAATGCAGCCAATCAGTCAACTAATTTTGCAGTCCATTATGCTTAATACACAGTTTATTCTTTGGATAACCTGGGTGGTTTTAGTTGGATTAGTCTTTATATATATATTTTTTTTAGTATTTTGAATTTAAAGACAATAGTCATACCCATTTACTTTATAACACTCTGCTTTCTAGGAGTTGTTATTTCACAAAGTGTTTTTAGACAAGTTTATGGTGTTTTTCAGATTTCACTTTCATCCACAGGTTATTGCCATAAAATAAAATTGCATTGTTATTTATAATTTCCTATTTTGATTAATGACATTTCAAAAGCCCTGTAGCTTTTTTTTTTTAAGATTTTATTTATTTATTTGACAGAGAGAAACACAGCTAGAGAGGGAACACAAGCAGAAGGAGTGAGAGAGGGAGAAGCAGGATTCCCACGGTGCTGGGAGTCCAATGCAGGGTTCAATCCCAGGACTCCGGGACCATGACCTCAGCCAAAGGCAGTTGCTTAACCAAATGAGCCACCCAGGTGCCCCAGCCTGTAGCTTTCTAAATGAACTAGGAGATACTACCAATGAGAACTGGTACACAATACATAGCGCCAAAATAAACTCCCCTACACAGAAATTTGAAACAAAACAACAAAAGCCACCCACTTCAAGGAAATATGAATTTAAATGTAATGTCTTATACTCTTGCAGCCAAATATAATTCAAAAAGGAGAAAAACAACAAAATGAACATACTAAAAATAAACATTATATGTATATTCATAATAACTATGCTCTGACATAAAATAGATAATTTTTTTATTCTTATGTCTTCACTGCAGTGTATTTTTATGTTCATATGTAAACTATTTACATCCTACCAAAGTTTTGATTATTAAACTCTCAGTTTGTCACCTGCTTTTATAGAAAATATTTTGAGGTAAACTGTTTTTATATTCACTAATTCATATTGTGAGCAAATAAAAAGCAGTGATAGGCTGGTGGAATAATTTAATGGATCATGTAGCCTTATTTTATTCTTTTAAAGATTTATTTAGTTGTCAGAGAGAGAAAGAGAGGGCGCAAGCAAGAGGAGCAGCAGGCAGAGGGAGAATCAGGCTCCCTGCTGAGCAAGGAGCCCAATGTGAGACTCGATCCCAGGAACCCTGGATCCTGACCTGAGCTGAAGGCAGACGCTTAAACAACTGAGCCAGCCAGGCATCCCAATCATGTATCCTTATTAATGAAATGGCTTACTCTTCTACTCCTTTTAAACTTTAGGAAAACATAATCATTGTTCCAAAAGACGTCCTGCCAACTGCTCACAGAGGGTCTTCGCCATCCCATTACCATAGACAGACTGGCGCCAAACAATCCATAGGCATCATATGCAATTTCTACATTGCAAGTCAGGAAAACCAGCTCAGTTACACGCCTAACTTTATTCAAATTCTGTCTTGAGTCATTTCATCAATGTGGACGCCCCATGAACTGCACAAATGCATGACGAATGTCATAGGCACCTTATTTCAAACTGTCTCACATGCCCTGTGAAAACATGTCACAATAGCTTTAGCCCCTACAAGTGCACTCTGTATACAGTCTCACTTATCCACCAGGGATACATTCGAAGACCCCAGTACGAAACTGCAGATAGTGCCAAATTCCATATATGCTATGTTTTGTCCTATAAATATATACCTTGATAAAAGTTCATTTAAACATCAGACATAGTAAAAGATGAACACTGGCAACTAATAATAAAACCGAACAATCATAACAACGTGAGAATGTGCTTGCTCTCTGTCAAGCAGTCTTGTTGTGCTGTAATCACCCTTCTTCTTGTGATGCTGTGAGATAATAAAAGGCCTACATGAGAAGATGATGTGAAGGGAATGACGTAGGTATTGTGTCCTAGTATTTGGCTACTGTCTATCTTCTGATGTAGGTCAGAAGGAAGATCATCTGCTTCCAGACCCGGGTTGACTGCAGGGAATTGAAACTATACAAAGTGAAACTGTGGATACTGTGTTTAGGCTGAAGAAGCCACTGCATTCTTTTCTCCAATTTCCTGAGAGTACATTGCCAAGCAAGGATTCCAACTTTCAAAGTTTTTATGTTAAGCAAGAGCCTGATGTGGTTACAAGAGTCTTTACTTGGAAGGAAATCTTTTGTTAGATATTACACTGGAAATGTAACTTGACGTAATTCAGTTTTTTAGTCATAAATCTTGATGAATCACTTTTCTTAAAATTATACAACAGTGTCCCTTTCATTTTGGGGTATATTCCAAAATGCTTAGCATGACATATGTGGCCTCCATCCACCTCTGAGCTCCTTCTTCAGTCTCATTGTCTTCCACTGGCCTCTTCCTTGCCTCCAAGCTTTCTGGATCTCACTTGTTTACCTAAACACATCACACTGCCCCTGACCTCTGCCTGTGGCCATGCTTGTATCTTTGCTTGGGACAACTTTCTTCTGTGAACTTTGCCCAGCTGCCTTCTTTTCATCACCCAAGTCTCATTAAAAATCCCCTTCCAATGGTTCCTCTGGATCCACTCTCAAAGCACTGAACTTCTTCCTTCCAACATCCTCTCTGCTAGAGATGGTTTGATCTCTGCTTTCATCCAGCTCCTACATCCTGTACTGGCACAGTCACTGCTCTATTCCAGAGCAAGCACAATGCTTGGTATATAGTAGGCACTTCATAAATATCTGTGAAGCTCAGCTAAGAATATGTTTATCTGATACTGTATCTCTCAGCATAAATATATGCACATAACAGTTTAAGGGTTTCGTTTTGTTTTAGTTTTAGTTTCCATGAGCCTTCCTGTGAGCCTTCTCCATATAATCTGAGGGCCTGATAGAAGGTACCTACCACCCAAAGTCCATATATAACCACAGTAGTGTTTCCTAGTACTTTTACATTATCTCATTGCTATTAGACACTTTTGTCCCTAATCACCCATACCACACACACACACACACACACACACACACACACACACACACACACTATAACTCCTTATGTACTGTGGCCCTTTCTTTGGAGGGTCTATAATCATTATAACATCTAAGATAGATTTTTTTGCTCCTCAAAATGAATTTTCACCCCCTAGGGCAATATTGCTTCTGCTGAGAATGCATCATCTATCTTTATGTCTGTCTCTGTTTATACCTATAATGTTTTTGTTTTTGTTTTTGTTTGTTTTTTAGATAGAAAGAAAGGAGAGGGAGGGAGGTGGGGAGAGAGAAGGAGAGAGAAAATGTCCAATTGAGAACTCTTTGATGTATTGCTTCAGCTGCTCTTTGCAGAATCTTTCCCTATTTCCAGCTCAGTCTCAGAGTTTGGGTCTGCCCAGAGGCTTTGCACAAAAAGAGCATCCACTCTGATTGTTGTGTTGGTCTCCTGGCTACTATGTACTTTATTGAGTGTTAACAAAACATTAATTTGTATGGAAATATTAAAGTCAGAATTTATTGTAATTTTAGATTTTCATATTTTATATTTACTATAGTTATAATTTTATTCATGTCAGTTTCCAAATGAAATGTTTTATGTGTTCCCAACTGGAATTAATTTTCTTTATCTAATTACTTTCAAAGCTGTATTGGAGTTGAAGCTTTAAAAGCTATTGGTGGCATTTGTATCTGTTTAGTTTCCACAGGCAGCTTGAAAAATAACTCTCTACAGGCAAACATCTTAGGTGCAGGGAAAACCGTGGTCTTACATGTGCAGCTGCAGAGAGAATGGGATTGCAGCCCTATTTCTTGCTTTTCCTGGCTTTTATTAGTCCACAGAGTGGTTAGAAACAAATGGCAGGGGTTTGCTGGGAACATTTTACGATGCCTCTAGGGACCACCACCTTGTTAAATCTACTTACAGTGGTGGTTGTCATTTAAATACGATGTTACAACTTGTTACCACACAGAAGGTGGGTGGCAGGTAAAAGCCCACAATCAAGGAAGCTTCAGTGATGATTCCAAATCCAGGACACTTTCAATTTGTTGCTTTCCCCCCCTCCCTTTTGCCCACCAGGCACTCACGGACTATCTGCCCAAGACCAGGTTAGTCCAGACCATGTCAATTTACATGGTTTAACTGACAAGTCATGCTTGTCACAAGTCATTAGTTGCTGCCCTCAAAGGAGTCATCCAGTACCACACTGGCTTCAAAAACAAACAGGCATTAGTTACAGCAAAATTTAGAGGAGTATCTAAATGTTCACAATTCCCCTTGCCCACACTAACCACGGACGTTATAATATCTCATTTTGCTTCCGTCATGAACCTTCTGCTGAGGTCCAGTGGATGCATTCCCAGCCCATACCCTGATAACACCAGCTGGCTCTCACACTTTCAGCAGGCAGTGCATTTAAGTGTTCCACTTCATTTATCCTCACGCCAGCCACAGGACAGAATGTTACTATCATTCTGTTTTTTCAGATGAGGAAACAGCCAGGAAAGAATAGATCATAGGTTTAAAATTTGAGGGTATGCATACAGAACGCACAGGCTTCCTCTTTATGCTGAACTGCACATCCTTGTTCAGTCTCATAAAACAAAGCCAATTGTGTTTCCCCCTCATCACAAGTACCCCAATTTTTGTCATCTTTCAAATCCAAATCCAAGCCTTCTTCCTACCCTCTATCTCTCTAAAGGAACGTAGTTCATCGTGAGATTTTAAGTGTAGGAACCCATATAATCCATTTATAAAATTATTACTTAAGAATATCATTTTATGTATTACTGTTTAACTTTTCAAGATCATGCCTTAAATACAGCACTTCTGAATAGGTCAGAAGATTTCATAGGAAGGACTTATTCTGATACTTACAGTATTTTTTTTATAATGAGTAGCACAATGCCTTATACATAGTATGAAATTGCAAAAAAAAAAAAAAATCCTTTGATTTAGCAATAGCTGGGAAATGTCTGCAGTTACCATATAGTCCAAGAAAACAAATGGCAGCTTCTCTAGTCTTTTACCTGACTCCTACAGAATAGTCAATTAAAGAGTCTTGTATTTTAATTACAATTGTGCCCCTTGGTTATTCTGTATAATTGGTCATTTCTGTGATTTAGCCTACCTATTGCTATACTCTAGCTTATCGATAGATAAATAAATACTTGAAATTCTTTGCACAAATTATAGAATCTCTTGGAAAGCTCCTAATTATTGTAAGTCAAATCTGAAGGTCAGACATATGAGTATGAAAAGCAGCGAAAGAGTCTCCAGCAGCAACCAAATAGCTATTGACCTAGTAAATTAAGTGGTCTTTAGCTCCCGGGCACACAAAGTTATTACTGCATTTGTCCCTCAGAAGTTTGCTTATTGGCTTATTTCTTGTTTTTCAAATGGGGAAAAAAAGATATATATACACACATACATGATGATTATGTATGTAAATACATGATTATGTGTATATTATATAGAGAGAGCTAGCGAGAAAGAGACAGATCAGATCAAGCTGCCACTGACATCTTGATCAAAAACAGTGGCATGAAAATGATGACTCTTTAGGAAGTAATAATAGTGGCTATCTAATAGTAATGATGGGAAACCAAACTTTAAAAACTTTTATGCTTAGGGTGCCTGGGTGGCTCAGTCAGTTAAGTGACAGACTCTTGATTTCAGCTTAGATCATGGTCTCAGAGTCCTGAGATCTGCTCAGGGCTCCGCATGGAGTCAGCTTCAGATTCTCTCTCTCTCTCTCTCCCCCCCTTTGTCCCTCCCTCACACTCCCTCTACTCCCCCTCACTCTCTCCCTCTATATCTCAAATAAATAAATAAAATATTTTTAAAAATGAAAAAAATAATAAAACATTTTATGGTAACCTAGGATCCAACAGAAGTTGGAAACAACAGAAGGATGTGAAACAACAAAAGTTGAAGCTGGAAGATATGGTTATATCTAAGTGGTTGTATCCCTTGACAAATAATTTAAATTGCTCAACTCTTAGTTACTCATTTGTAAATCAGCTAAAATATATCCTACATACATGAGTTAAGTGTTTAATAGGAACATTATATCCTAATCCTAATCCTAATCCTAATCCTAATCATTGTTATAGGAACTATTACTCTAATTATCGTCATCATCGTTACACATCACTACTTTTTTCAAGGTAGTTTTAATAAATTATGGCAAGGAAATAAAAGGTAGCACTACAAAGTATTCACCTAAAATGTTTACAGTTAGTCATTAGTAAGGATAATCACAATAAACATTTTTTCATCATCTACTCTTGTCAATGATTGGTACTTTGAGGAAACAATTTAAATTATTACAAATGGAAATGCTTGAAACTGGAAGTTTACAACATCTCTATACAAATTTGTTTTTTTTATTTCTTGAGAGAGCACACACACATGTAAATGTGAAACCACACAAGTGGGGGAGGAGGGAAGAGAGAGAGAGAGAGAGAGAGAGAGAGAGAGAGAGAGAGAGAGAGAAATTCTTTAGCAGTCTCCACACTCAGCATAAAGCTCTGTGAGGAGCTTGATCTCAGGGTCCTGAGATCATGACCTGAGATGAAATCAAGAATCAGACATTTAACTGACCGAGCCACTCAGGTGGCCCTGTATACAAATTTAAAACAGGAATTGAGTTACAAGCTTTGTCTATGAACTCCTACCTTGTTTATAAAATGGGTATTATATTTTGTGACTGAGTGTAAAATATTGGCTTGAATAAGCATGATCCTTACTAAAAAGCAATAAAAAAGGAAGAGAAAGGCTTTTTCTCATGCTCTGTTACATATATATAGTTTATACTCTATGTGAGTATACTCCCTTTAAAATTATATGATTGATCATGCATATATGAAGAAAGTATTTTGCATTTCATATCTAAGAAATAAAGTATTACTTGTGATGGCACTCATTATTAGAGCCTGAAGTATACTTTTTTTATTAATAGAAGTTTATTTTATTTCTTTCCATTTACTTCTGGGAAATTTATTAGAATCTTCTAAATCAATAGCCAAAACTATTCAATATTTAAGGGCACAACATCAATGTAAGACAACTTCAAATCTCTTGGAGAGGTCAACCAACATAGTCAACCCATAGCCTCAATTAAATGTTTGCAATTAAAAGAACACATTAGAGATACCTGGCCCAGTCAGTTAAGGCTCCATCTCTTGGTTTCCCTTAAGTTGTGATCTCATGGTAGTGTGACTGAGCCCCACAATGGGCTCTGCACTTAGTGAGGAGTCGGCTTGATATTTTCTCTTCTGCCTCTGTTCTTCCCCAACCAAAATAAAGAAATAGATTTTTTTAAAACAATAAAAGAACACACCAATCTCGATTTTTCCATATGCTGCAAAAAACCTCACAGGACAAAATAAATATCATTTATTCTTTAGAAAAAACACATTGATCCTATCTAATATGCCCGTGAATACAGTTGCAGGTGGTAGTGTAACCATTTCTTCCTTGTTACCACTTTATAACATTTGCTAATAAGGGAGTAATTTACTAGTAGAGATTTGAATAAAGGCCTTATCCTTTCCTTCAGAGGTGATATTCCCAGGCAGAATATAGGACTAGCAAAACCAGCATTACTCAGTTCAGAAAATAGAAGTACAGATTATCAAAAATTTAATTATAAATTCTAAACTTAAATCTGAGGATGCTGAACACAGACAAGTGGAACTTTTAAAAAAGACAGACTCTTCAGAACAAAGGGCCTAGGTCCTAATTATGCCCAAAGACAGATTCCCACATAAAGTAGGATCAGATACAGTTTGGGCAGCTGCAAAGTAAATTGCAGCTGACCCATGAGACAAAGTTGATTATGGGAGAAGTAGAAGTTATTCTTGTGAGGTGATTGCAAACTCCAATGAGCTGAGAAGTTTTTCTAGGACCAAACTAAAGAATATGCTTGATTGAAACAGAAATTCCAGTTAAGGAACAGATAGTAAATCCATGAATCAATCTCTCTCTCTCTCTCTCTCTCTCTCTCTCTCTCTCAAGTATTTTATTTATTTATTTGAGAGAGAAAGAGAGTGAGCTGGAGGGAAATGGAGAGGGAGATAGAATCGGAAGCAGACTCCACACTGAGTGCGGAGCCCAACATGGGACTCAATCTCATGACCAGGAGATCATGACCTGTGCTGAAACCAAGAATCAGCAGCTTAACAGACTGAGCCACCCCAATGCCCAAGTTACTTGCTTTTTTTGAGATCAGGATTTCCATTCTCCAGAATTTCAAACTGTCAAGTAGTTATTCTTTAAAATTCTGCCTTATTGATGTCTATTTCTTTGTACTCTTTCTACTTTGTTTCACTTACTCCTTTACTTGATGTCATACTATTTTTTTTTTTCTTCCAGATCCTCAACAATGCATTTCCTGAGGCTTCTTCCTTCATTTTGTCTTTACTGCTCTCAGGCTTCACATCTATTCTAGTTTGATAATTATTCTATGTAGATTTCTCCCAATTCCACATGCTTAGACTTCTTTTTCCAAGTTCCATAGTTGAATTTTTTTTACTTACTGGATACTTACAACTATATATCCTCCAATGTCTGGCACTTAACCTTGAATGAATTAATAGATATACAAAGTCATGCACATTTATTTTTTATTTTTTATTTTTTTCAGTGTTCCAAGATTCATTCCCCATTCCCCACACCCAGTGCTCGATGCAATAGGTGCCCTCAGTACCCACCACCAGGCTCTCCCATCCCTCTACCCCTCCCTACAAGTCCCTCAGTTTGTTTCTGTGTCCAAAGTCTCTCATGTTTCATTTCTCTCCCTGGATTACCCTACTTCCCATTTACTTTCCTTCTCCTACTGTCCTCTATATTACCCCTTATGCACCACAAGTAAGTGAAACCATGTGATACTTGACTTTCTCTACTTGGCTTATTTCACTCAGCATAATCTCTTCCAATCCAGTCCATGTTGCTACAAAAGTTGGATATTCATCCTTTCTGATGGAGGTGTAATATCCCATTGTATATATGAACCACATCTTCTTTATCCGTTCATCTGTTGAAGGGCACCTTGGCTCTTTTCACAATGATTGTGGCCATTGCTGCAATGAACATTGGGGTACATATGGCCCTTCTTTTCACTACATCTGTATCTTTGGGGTAAATAGCCAGTAATGCAATTGCAGGGACATAGGGTAGTTCTATTTTTAATTTTTTAAGGAATCTCCACAGTTTTCCAAAGCAGATGCACCAACTTGCATTCCCACCAACAGTGTAAGAGAGTTCCTCTTTCTCCGCACCCTCTCCAACACTTGTTGTTTCCTGACTTGTTAATTCTGGCCATTCTGACTGGTGTAAGGTAGTATCTCAGTGTGGTTTTGATTTGAATTTCCCTGATAGCTAGTGACGCTGAACATTTTTTCATGTGTCTGTTAGCCATTTGTATATCTTCTATGGAGAAGTGCCTCTTCAAGTCATGCACATTTTTGTCTCTACTCCTTAATTTTGCTCACTTCATTCCCACCCATATCTACTGACCTCATCTATTTCAAACTTTAATTGTGAAATGAGGTTGCAAAGTGCAACCTCAAGTTTCCCTTTTCATAGCTTTCACTTTGTGCAATAAGATTACTCCCTTGAAGAGATCTTTGCATCTCCCATTCCCATTGCCTACGCTATAGGTCTTACAGAATAAAGTTTAAAATTCTTTAGTTTGAATTACAGTTTATATTGTGGGATTAAGGCTTGCTGTTTTCTTCCTGTGAAACTTTTTCCATGCTTTTCTTTATCCTTAAAAATCTTTTCTTCATTTATACTTCTCAATGTGTTACCAAATCCCAAGTCCCTCTTTCAAGCACTGCCTTGTTTATGATGGGTTTTCTACACTTATATCTACATATACTATTCAGACATTTATCATATACTGCCTTTATTCCATGACTACTTGTGTGCACCTACTTTATACACTTGACTCAACACCTTTGCCTTATTTTTTTCTGTCATAAACACCTTAAGTACACTCTGTTTATTCCTCTATGTTTGTTACACTTCATACATCCATTGTGTTATCTCAACTTTGTAATAAATAGACTATTCAGATCATGCACTCCATCTATTTGTTTATGTAGATTGATTTGTCTCTTCACTCTTCCTCAGTTTTTAACTGATAAATACAGACCATTTGTGTAGGTGTTTTGCATAAAGGTGCTTTTCTACTCTTCAAAAGAGTATTTAAGAACAGAGGTGAACAAAGTGTTGCTATCTATTCAGCATGAAAGTAGAAACAGAAAGTACTAGCTTGAAACCAAAAGTTGATATATATAAGCACTGAAGCCAACAACAACAACAAAGTATGAGAGAATTATCTTTCTTTGTGATGTGGTTTTGAATAAATTGCTTCACCAAACATGCAACTTTCCCTAATCTAAGTGGGTCTGTTACGTTCTAGAAACCACTGTCTGAGAACCATTATGCCATGGAAACTTACCGATCAACAACAATAAGTATAGCCACCTTATATTAATACAGCACTTGCCTATTTTCAAAGCATTTTCTTAGCTATTGCCTCGTCTCAGCCTCATAACAACCCTGCTGTTATGAATATGGCACATATAGTAGCAAATTCATTGTAACTACGTGCATTTGTTTTGCATCGGACATTAATGTGCTCCATTACAAACATATTAATTATGTAAGAAAAACGTATTGCCTCTGATGCCTCTATGGGAAAAATCTATGGCCATTTAAAAATTAAGGTATGGTTGCGTTGAAGACCAATACATTCAATAGGCAGGTGTTCTCAATTTTAGCAATTATGCTTAGAAATGCACTATATAAAGGGAGGTGTCATGTGTGTATCTAGCCAGGAGTACACACTCTCCTTTTGAATTCTGCTGATGTTTTTTTGCATTTTCAAAGACAGAGATTTTATTTTAATATATAATGTGAACCCCATCTTCTAGAGGATTCCAGGACCATCACAGGTTACTAAAGAAAAGACTTATACAGCCCTCTAGTGTTCCAAAGCTAGAGACCCCCAGCAGAAAATACATTCAAACATGGCAAAACTCATCCCCTCACCCACCTCCTTTAATGCAGAATCACTGCTGACAATACCACCACTGCTAGGAGCACATATTATTTAAACAACTGAAATTATAGCGTTGGCAGTGGGAACTGAACTGTTCTCACATCACTAGGGAAAGAGCGCTGAGTACATGACAGCTTAGAAACTGCCTTCATGGGGGAAAATGTTCAGATAAATCAATTTTTTGCAGAAAAAAAAGGACAAAAATTAATTTGCTGTGTACTTATTTAAACAGCTGACTGAAGAGTTTATTATGCTTGATTTCAGGCCTTCAGCAATGGGTATTGCTTCCTTTTCTCTCCCTCTCTTCCAGTGAATCCCCATTGACAGAGCCTACAGCTATCTTCTCAGAAATCATATAAAACCTGACACTGCTAAAAAATTAAGCTCAAAAAGGTGTCTTCGGGTGTTGTCTTTCAAATCAAATTTTAATAGACAACTGTGAGCTCAGAGTTCATTCTTTATAACCTGAGCACTAAGCTAGATTCACACGCTGTCCCTGGTCTGCAGATGGAGCTCTTGACAAAACTACTACCTACTTGAGAAAAGAGAGGGTACAGACAAGTTTTATCGAATGTTTCCTTCCTTTTGTTTTTCCTTATTTTGTTTTAAGGATTATGGCTCAAGACATATCCTAAATATTATATTTCCAATTAAAATGAATCTATCCTTTGAAAATTAAAAACAGCTTCAAAATTTGATGAGCATTATGTTAGTTACAGAATTGGAACAGATAAAACCTCCATAAATAAAAATAGACATACATGTCAGTGAAAAGTGATTCAAGCACATGGAGAGATAATGTAATATAAGAAATGATAGTGTAGAAATAAACTGTACCATTCCCTTCTTAATGGGAACTTAGAACATAACACACTATGTTATTTAACATCTAGTATTCAAACAATACTTTCTGTTAATGGAATCCATTTAATCAAATACTCCATCAACACATTATTATGCAGGTGACATAGTTAAGAAAATCTAAGTATGGAATAGATGAATATAGAACCATCTAATTTTAAAGTTGGAAGAAACTTTGGTGATAATCTAGACAAAATCTGATAGATTTTTAGTTAGAAGAGACATTAGGAATCGCTCATTTATTCTTTCAACAAACACAAATGTAACTCTTATTAATGGTTACATTGGCTGGTATTAGGATTAAAGAATCATCTAAACCACCTCTTGCTTTCAAGAATTTTACAGTTACAGTATATAACAGACACATCAAAAGCTTTAGGACAGTGTAAAGGGCTGTGGAAATGGAGAGGAAGACTCTAAACATAAGTACTGTGGTATATCAGAAAGACAATTTAAAAAGTCAGTTAAGCTGAAGGTTTAAGGTCACCTAGGAAAATTTCATTTATTTTCCAGAAGTGGAAACTGACTTGGCAAAACATCATAGCTAATAGGTGTCAAAATCAGGGTCAGAAACGAGCTTTCCCTATTTTCCTTTCTGAATTCCTTCAACAACAAAACATGTTTCTAGGTGAAGTAAATATTAGTATCTCTCAGAATGGAATTAAAGAGTCCCAGTTAATAACAGTCTAATAACAGATGTTAGCACACAAGCAAAGCATCTGCTCTCAAGTATGAACCTCATGAACTGTATCAGGAATCTCATGGGTTTAGTCCTCAGACACATTACACCTGTTAAAGTCCGAGAGGGCTGCCGCCGAGGAAGAACTCCAAGAGACGCTCTCATGCAAGCAGCAAGGGGTTTATTTACCAAGCATGCTGGGGCCCTCTGCACGCACCGGAACAGAGGAGCCCCGAGAAGGGGTAGGTCGAGGTTTATATGCATTTCAAACAGCAAGCATGAGTTACACAGTAATTTTCCTGGTTGGGTGAGATAAAATTTTAGCCCCCTCCCCAGTTCCTGGAATGCCCACACAATTGCACAGATGGTTCCTTGACTTATCTGCCCTCCTTTGGTAAACACAGGCCTTGTAAAGGCATCAATCACCAGGGGGTCTTAGATATGCAGAGGCCTAAGTCGCCAGGGAGTTTCAGAGCCTGTTCTGCTGGCCTTGAGGCTAAGCAGGCCCTAACAGGGGCTGTCAAAGACACTGTATTATTTAGTTTTTAAAAATTATTAACACTCTTCTAAAGTTTTAAAGAACTGATTTTACCCAAATTTTAATAATTTTCAACTGCTGTGTAATTACTGACTTAACTAAAATAACAGAACATCCAATTCCTGTCATTATGGGATGCTTAAAGTGTGCTAAGAATTAACACCTGGTCCAGTGCATTGTCGAAACACCTGTCCTCTTGTGTTTTGTTGCTGTAGGATTAAAAACAAAACAAAACTACAGCTGATGTTTCCTGATTATTTTAACTTTTTATGTGATAAGCAATATAAACTTACTTAAACATAGATGATTTTGCATCTGAAAATTATTATAATATGTCTTGATATCTCAGAGGAAAAATAAACTTAATCACTATAATCACCATTGGGAAAATAAACCCACGTATTGTATACTCATTGAAATAAGAGTTCTTTAGAAAAAAATGAGAAAAAGATAATACACATTATATTAGGAAAAATGTGTTCTGTGCCATGAAATGCTAAAAATATAATGATATGTTTTCAAATTTCTTATTAAAGTCATAATATTTGAAATAATGGTCAATATCTTTATTTCTTATCCCCAGATGTTTGTTGTCTTTAGTTTCATTGAAAACTTGGCATATTTTAAAATAAGATTAAGCATTTTCCCTTGTGGAGGCAGGGAAGGAAGGATGGTGTGCCACCTGCTTAAAACCAGGCAGTTTTTGATATACATAGAAAATGAATTTTTAAAAATCTAGATTCCATCATTCATCCAAAGCTCTGGGTAGGCCATCTTGAGACTTGGAGCATTGGGCTTTTGAATTTCTATTTAAAACCCTCCTGCTTCTCCCTCTCTCACCCCCCCCCCCCGCTTGTGTTTCCTCTCTGGCTGTGTTTCTCTCTGTCAAATAAATAAATAAAATCTTAAAAAAAAAAAAAAACT
>PITA01008254.1:0-19646 GCA_004023965.1 Spilogale gracilis | reverse complement strand
ACAGAAGCATCCTTATGGCATGGAGTAATTTTATCAATCTTCAATTCACCTTCTAAATTATAATTCTGAATGAGAAATCAGTCTTGAAAGAAACTTAAAACTATTAACATGTTAGAATCTCAGAGAGAAAACATTTCCTTGACCATAATATATAAATTGTTAAAAAATAAAGGAAAATGTCTTAATTTTGGAGGATTGAAAGAATCATATTAAGCTTTGAAGACCTTTACATAATTCAGTGTTCTTCATCTCCAATATGATATTCATAAAAGAAGTGTTGAAGTGTAACAATATAATTATGTTCACTCTACAAGTATTGATAAACTCCATATGCTAGACATTAAGAAAAATAATATTCTTATTTTATTTCTGTTTCTTAAAATATTTTATTTATTTATTTGTTAGAGAGAGTGAGTGCACAGGCAGTGGGGGAGCAGGCAAAGGGGGAAGCAGGCTTCCAACTGAGCAAGGAGCCCAGTGTGGGGCTTCATCCCAGGACCCCAGGATCATGACCAGAGCCAAAGGCAGATGCTTAAACAACTGAGGTACCCAGGCATTACTTATTTCTGTTTTCTAAGATATTTAGTTTCAATCCCAAGGCAGCCAAGGTATTTGACAGTTTCCACAGAAACCCATCTATTTATATGTTTTGATTCAGTGTGAGATATCATATAGTATTTAAATGTTCTTAGTTATGGTATAACAATATATCTTAGATATTATAGTCACTTCAATTATATTTAGAATTATCTTTATTTTTATTGTAAATTATCTAAACATTGCATTATTTAGAGATACATTGGTAAAATAATCATATATAATTTCTAATCAATAAGACTAGCATTTTGTATAATAATCTATCACTAGAAAGTCATCAACATGGCACTGTACTGGACACAGTAGGTGAGATGAATAAGTAATCATTTATTTGATGAGAACTGTAAAATATGCCTACAGTACAAGGGACTAAATATAAAACTGAGCTTAGTATGAGTGTACACTAACAACACCCTGTAATGAGAATTTGAAAAAAAAAGTCAAGCTCCCTGTGGTGGAATTACTTAAGGTTTAGAGAATATTTAGGATAGTGTGCTATCCTGTGCATTCATCCAGACAGCAGGAGAGATAAATTCTAATTCAGGTTCCACCATTAACTATGACATTTTGTCAAAATGTTTTACTCTTGTGAACATTAATTTCTTCATATGTAATTGGAATAATATTTTTTGCTTTTATCATAGAGTTGTGGCATTATACTTTCATAAACTTTGAATAGTTTGAAATTGTCAAGCCTCAAATACATATTGATTATAAATCATTTCTTCGATTCTGTTGTCTTTTTCAGTAAGCTTTTAAAATTATTATATTAAGAAAGAAATAGTTTGGTCTAAGATTCTTACAGAACCCCCAGACAAGAATATAAAGTACAAGGGATTTATAAGGAGCCATATATCATTGGGACTTGAGCATAGTAACCACCAATAAATACTTGGGGCCAAAATTATCTATTATTTATTTATAATTCATAATTTTATTAAACCCATTATTTTTTAAGTTAGAAACATCAGTATGTTTCCTGAGATTACTTTTTATGGATAATTTGCCAATTGTTTCCATATCCAAATGCCCTAAAATTTGTCAGCTGTTTTCCCAATAACAATTTTTTGGAGGGCAGGCTTTATGCTTTTTCAGATTGTGTCCTCTTTTTTTTTTTTATAAGATTTTATTTATTTATTTGATAGATAGAGAGAGAGATCACAAGTAGGCAAAGAGGCAGACAGAGAGAAAGGAGGAAGAAGACTCCCTGCTGAGCAGAGAGCCAGATGTGGGCCTGGATCCCAGGACCCTGAGATCATGACCTGAGCCGAAAGCAGAGGCTTTAACCCATTGAGTCACCCAGGTGCACCAAACTATGTCCTCTTAAACAGAAATATGTTATATAGCCACATGAAAAATGACAAATACGTCATTAGGTGGATCTAGTTAATTAGTCTGAATCTCAGTAGCATGGAGTGGAGTGGTAAATAAGATATTTAGCTTCCATCTGTGAGATGTTTTGCAAGGCAAATGGCAGTATTCCAGTTAACAGTTTTGTGAGAGAGAGTAAAATGCAATGACATGTCTCCAGCCACACATTACCTCACAAATATTGCAAAATACACAAGAAATAAAAAGGAAATGAAGGTGAAATTTGCTGGTGACTTCCAGCAGCCTTGCTGGTTTAGAGTATAGGACACTGCCATAGGGCTATCCCAGCTGAGAAATCCCATTAATGTCCTATCATTTTAAAAATGTTTTTATCCCATCAGTTGAAAATAGTCTATAAATGCAAAAAGTCATATATGGTTGACATTGTAACCCAAAGCTGGAAGGATCTTATCTGAATTCCTATAACGGATGCCTATAATAAAAGCCTGTATATAATGTGATTTCAAGAAATGCATTACCAAAGCACAAATACCTTGCTAATAGTGGCTGTGCACAGCATTGGCCTAAGGGGCTGTCCAATGATCAACATAAACCAAAATATCAGAAAATGATTGTGTGGGTTTCAGGCAAGTTAATTTATAAGGTCAGTTAAGGGAAAGACATTATCACACAACTAAAGCTGCATTTACTTCTCTGGAGAGTATTTTGGTTTGTATTGATTACATCAGGGACCCCCTCAGGTGGTATCAGGCATTAATTTGTGGTTACTTTCACACAAATGCACCAGGAGGTTAAAAAACATGGCCCATATAGGGAAAACATCATTGTAAAAATTTGTGGTTGTTGTATGTTAACTGGTTATTTTAAACACGTCTTATAGATGATATCAGAGTGAAAGTAAATAGCCAAATGTAATATATATATATTTTTCATTCATCTTTGCATATCTAGCAATTTAGACAATACCAGGCACACTGAAGGTGGTCAATAAATATTTGCTGAATTAAATATATGAACATTTATTTAAAATAGCCCATTCATCATTTAGGAAAATATTTTAATCACTAATTGTATTATATTAACACCAGTTTAAAACTGAAGATCAAAATATGTGGGTTCTGGTTTGTCACTAAATATGAGACTTAAGTCCTACAATATAAGCTATTTTTCAATCTAGAGTCTCCCAGTAATTGATTCAATGAAATCTGAATCTAATATCCCTAAGTCAGAAGGATATTTAAAAATAAGTCTCAATAACCACGATCCACATGATATGACTTGAGCACATAAAACACAATCATGCTTTCTCCTTCAGTAATCATTGTAGGTCCACTAGTTAAGTACTAGTAGGCTGATGGTAATCTGCTATGCTAGAAATAAGTGTAACATATATTATTATATAAGACAGATTTTTTAAAAAGATTCTATTTATCTGACATAGAGAGCACAAGCAAGAGGAGCAGCAAGCAGAGGGAGAGGGACAAGCAGGCTCCCTGCTCCGGAGCCCAATTTAGGACTTGATCCCAGGGTCCTGGGATCACAACCTGAGCTGAACGCAGCAGCTTAATGGACTGAGCCACCAAGGTGCCCCTATAAGACAAGTCTTGAAACCAGCTTTGGACACTGAGCTGGTTATTAAGCAATTGTCTTTCCATCCAAATCTACTCCTCTAGTCTCTGCGAGACAGAAGCTGAATTCTGCAAACTGCATTAGTTTTCTGCCACCTGGCCCCCTGGTAGGTTCTGTCAGGATGGGACACTACCTGAGTGGGAGAGAAGAAGAGCACATGCTGCCAGGCTGTTGTATGCAGGGCGGCCCTCCTATCAGTTCCTGACAGCACAACCCAAGCAATGGTACATTATCCAGGTTGTGGCAATGGTTCCAAATTGCAATTGATTTCAAATTTTCCTTTCCACACTTCCAGACCTGTCATGACTCAGAAGATGTACCACTAGTGGCACCTTTTTCCAGACACCCTCTTCCCTTTGTTTTCCTGTCCTAAGGATGCTATTTCCAGCAGTTATTTCAATCTCCCTTCAGTGTGCCCACTTTGTAATTTTAGCCTTTCAATGTCTCTTTAACCTTTTGCCTATATTAAAAACTCTCTATTGAAATAAAAAACAGAATTTCTGCTTTCCTAACTTCATCCTGGCTGACACAAGTACTTCTTAATTTTTAAAAAAAATTTTTAAGACTTTATTTATTTGAGAGAATATGAGTGTGAGAGTACAGCAGAGGTGGCGTGAGGAGGGTGGGGCAGCAGAGGGGGCGGGAGGATGAGGTTACCCACTGAGCAGGGAGCAAGTCGATCCCAGGGCCCTGAGATCAGGACCTGAGATAAAGGCAGACACTTAACCAACGGAGCCACCCAGGGACTCCAACACAATTACTTAAAAAAAATAAATAAATAAAATAAAATAAATAAAAGAGATTTATTTATTTATTTGAGAGAAAGAGAGAGAGCAGCAGTTAGGGCAAAGGGAGAGGGAGAGAGAATCCCAAGGAGATTCCACTCGTAACATGGAGCCGATGGACGTGGGGCTCCATCTTATGATCCATGAGATAATGAATGACCTGACCTGAGACCAAGAGTCAGACGCTTAACTGACTGAGCCACCCAGGTGTCACATGAGTACATTTTTAAGTCTTAATCCCATAAAACTCTTTTATTAATGAATTGATTGCATCATAAACACATATATGCATGTCAGTTTTAATGTCTCTGAGTCTGAATGTGAGATTAAATGCAATTTATATATTAGTTAATTATGAGGAAATTATAATTGTTATTATATTGTATGGCCATCTCAAAATATTCAATAAGTGGTTAAAAATATTAAAATTTACATTTGTGAGTATATATTAAAAAGCAATTAGAACATAATTTTTTACATTATCACACATTATCTTTGCATTTATCATGACTCAGAAAATATGGACATGATGAGTAAACAATAAATTTAGCTAGTTATCCTTCTTAGGTTTTAAAAATCTTTATTATATTGAAAATTATATAAACTCATGAACTATGTTTGTATGGTGATTAAAAAGCAGAAAAATATGCACTAATTAAAACTCACTGGTGATTAGAATCATGTTACAGGTGATATGTGAATCTGGTGGCTTTTAAAAATCATTTCCTGTGACTATATCACACTGAAAAAAAGGAGAAATAATTTTCACTTGTACTAAATTAATGATTGCTGAAACTTTGCTTATGTTATAACAATTCAATATTTCAGTCATCATTGATGTGCTTTTCTGATAATTTTTATTTATTTTTATTTTTTTAAAGATTTTTTTAAATTTTATTTTATTTTTTCAGTGTTCCAAGATTCATTGCTTATGCCCCACACCCAGTGCTCCATGCAATACATGCCCTTAGTACCCACCACCAGGCTCTCCCATCCCCCCACCCCCTTCCCTCTAAGACCCTCAGTTTGTTCCTGAGTCCAAAGTCTCTCATGTTTCGTTTCTCTCCCCAAATTACCCTACTTCCCATTTCCTTTCTGTCTCCTACTGTCTTCTATATTACCCCTTATGCACCACATGTAAGTGAAATTTTGTGATACTTGACTCTATCTGATAATTTTTCATCTTTTTATAGAAAAGGTAACTGAAATATTAATCTGTCCTTTTGCTTTGTGCAATCACCTATTTTAGAAAAGAGATAAGGTAACACATCTTACAATAACTTCCATAGTCATAACTGTGCCAGACAAAATAACTATTCTCTCACTTTTCTGTAAAGAAGAAGTATTCCTCATTCTATTCACTGGGTGTTCTACAATATATATCTTAGTTCATGTCTACAAAAACCATCACTCTTGTTGAGCAATGTAATTGACTTACGAACAGCAAAATTGGGTTGTTTTGGGAAGAAGTTTCAATTCATGGTATGCTATGCAACTTCACTTTTGTGCAGTCAGATGTTTGTATTCACATTTTATTTATTTATTTTTACCTCTAATATGTGGATCAAATGATATACTGGAAGCCTGCACTTCTGACTTTGAAGGAGAAACTTTGCTAGTTGTCCATACAGGTAGGACCTGTTAGGCTAAGAGTTGCAACTTAGCTAGGATCTACCCATGGATGGAAGAAGTTAAAGATTCATGGACAAGTTTGAAACCTAGGTTAGGTCTTTGTTTGACAATTTTGGCCAAGTCAAATCTCTTCCCATCTCAAGTTCTTCATTTGTGAAACAAAGATTGACTCAGGGGAATAAGAGTTGCATCATTAGAACCAACAGAGAAGAGATTTACTCTTGGATCTACTACTCATTCACTGGGTGGTTTTGAGGCACCTATTTAATCTCCTCAAGTGGCAGTTTCTTTACCAATGAAATAGGTATTGTGGATTCATTGTAGTAATAGTTACACAGTTCCATTTACATATAGACTCTTTACAACCTGAGATTTCTTCTAGCTCTAAAATTCTATAACCACTTGAGGTTTTAAATTATTTCTTTTCTATCGTTTCTCTTCTAATCACTGGTTGTTAAATTCATCCTGCAAGGTTATAAAGGGCCTTAGAGTATTTATCTTTTAAAAATATGTTCATTAAACAAGGGAAAATTATAAGTTTTTAAGCTGTTCTGTTGAAAATCACAAATAATGTAATAAAACTTGAAGATACTGATATTAGGAGTCCTCATGCATGATTTCATAAATTGTTTTCTAAAAGTTACCTCCCCAAAACCTCCAACTGAGGGAAAGTAATGAAGTTAAATAGTAATCCTCTTCACTGCCTGCCATGGAAACCAATATTGGAGAGCAGAGCGACAGCAGAAGAGAAAGGGGATGGGCTCTCACATAGATAAAGAAAAATTGTAGTATACAAAGTTTCATGGTTGAAGCATTATTTATAGAACTATATACCACACTATCCTGTATCTCTCTGATGATATGTGGAAGAATTAAGGTAAGAGAATAAAGATCATTCTTGAGACTTTTTTTTAAAAACAAAGTTTCTCGGGGCGCCTGGGTGGCTCAGTTGGTTAAGCAACTGCCTTCGGCTCAGGTCACGATCCTGGAGACCCGGGATCGAGCCCCACATCGGGCTCCCTGCTCAGTGGGAAGCCTGCTTCTCCCTCTCTCACTCCCCCTGCTTGTGTTCCCTCTCTCACTGTGTTTCTCTCTGTCAAATAAATAAAATCTAAAAAAAAAAAAGTTTCTCAATAGGGGCGTTATTGACATTCCAGACCAGTTAATGCTTTGCTGATGGGGAAGGGTGCTGTTTTATATATGGTGGGCTGTTTAGCAGTATCCCTGGCTTCTATACACTAGATTCCACTATCACTATCACCTCTGATCAAGACAGTAAGAAAGATTTCTGTAGTATGATGGTTTCTCAACAAAAAACTGACCGTAGAATTATCATATGATCCAACATATGCCCAGATCCAACCTCTGGGTATATCCCTGAAATAACTGAAAGCACAGACTCAAGTAGATATTTATATACCAATATACATAGCAATATTAGTCACAATATCCAAAGGCTGGAAGCAACAAAAATGTCCAGATATGGTATAAACCTGCAACAGAATACCATTCAATGTCAAAAAAAAGAACGACATTCTAATGCATACTACAGCATGGATGAGCCTGGAAAACATTATGCTACATGAAAGAGAACAGGTGCTGAAGGACAAACATTGTGATTTCACTGATAAAGAGGTACCTAGAGTAGTCAAATTCATAGAAACAGAAGATAGAATGGTGGTTGCCAGGTTCTGTGGGAGGGAGGCATGGGAGGTTATTGTTAAATGAGTACAGAGTTTCCACTCAGGAAGATGAAAAAATGCTGGGGCTAGATGGTGGTGATGGTGGTGAAATGCAGATACTTGGTGTCACTGAACTGTATGCTTAAAATGGTAAACTTGATGTTATGTATGTTTTGCCACAATGGAAAAGAAAATGTGTCTAGACATTATCGAACGTTCCCTAGGGGGTGGGTGGCAGGGATGAAATCACCAATGTTTGGGAACCACCGCATTAAAAAACATTACTTGCATTTACATTTCTTTAACCTGTAAGCAATCATTTTACTTCATGTAATGCTAGTGCTCTTTCACGTTTCAAATTCCTGTCTTAAAAGGAAAATATTTACTTCTTTTAACTGATTAATACTACTTTTCTTGCAAGCCCATTTTTGATTAGAAACAATCTCCATTTTTAAATGAGTCTTTCATTAGTACAACAGAAAATTACTGTCTAAAGACTAGCTAATATATGACACCTTACTGAACACCTGGGCCAACAGCATGTCTGATATATAGTGGGTTGAATGGTGGTCCCCACAACTCTATGTCAATGTCCTAATCCCTGGAACCTGTGAATGTGAATTTAGAAAAAAGGGTCTTTGCACATAAAACTGAAGATCTTTAGATGAGATCATCTTGGGATATCCACGTGGGCCCTAGATGCAGTGACAACTGTCCTTATAAGAGACACACAGGGGAGACACACAGAAGGAGGACGACAATGTGAGGATAGGCTGAGAATTGAACGGATGCCACCACATCCAAGGAATGCCAAGTGTGGCTATAACCACCAGATACCAGGAAAAAGGCATGGAAGGGAAGCCTATCTAGAACCTCCTGAGAGCATGTGGTCTTGCTGACACATTGAACTTAGTCTTCTGACCTCAGAACTGTGAAAGAATACATTTCTGTTATTGGAGCCACCCAACTTTTGGTAATTTGTGAGAGTAGTCACAGAAAGCTAATACAAAAGGTAGTTACAATTTGCAATAAGAAACACTATCCTCACTCTTCTCTAAAGCAAGATTTCAAATATATGGCCACATCTCAAACCTAATGCTGATAGAAGAGACTGGGCTATGCTATTCTTTTCTTTTATGGGATGCTGCTATATTGTGTGTCTATTTTGACCCAACAATAAAAGCATCAATATATTGCATTGTCTACAATGGTCCTAAACATGTTCATTTAGAGACGTCAGAAATATGTGAGAGAAGTTGCCTGCCCCGTTCTGGGCTGTTAGGGCCTTTGACTGTGATACAGGAAGCTAGTTAACATGCACATATGGTAGCAGACCCCCGCACCTGTATCGTAAGCACTAATCAAAGTGCTCTTTCATGGGGTGAAAGCGTCACTATTTGTAATGCAATAATTAGGCTGGGTGGAAAGGCCTGTAAAGTAAATCAATCTAGTCTGCTCTTAAGATCTGACTCCATTCTCTTGGCAGATTGTTAACATAATGAGACAGAAGCCTACAAGAGGTCCTGCAGGAAAAAAAACAAAAAACAAAAAACAAAAAGAGCCCGGTGTCATTCCTTTCCTTCTTCCTTTAATTTTACAAAGGTTTCTCAGGACATAGCTGAGATTAAAACTAAAATAAGCCACTGATAAAACAAGGGATTCTAAACTTTCCAGAAGGTTATGAAAGGATGAGCTGGAACACAGTAGCAGTCTGAACACATTATTCACAACTTCTGAGTTGTCTCACTGTAAGCTCACAAAAGAACACAAAAATTCCCGGTAAGTAATCACAGTTGAGGGAAAAACAGGAAAGAATACCCAAAGGCCAGCTGGAAAACAGTGGGTAGATTAATCTCAAGTTCAACAAAAGGAAACAAATTAAGTGTCCTTTATAAATCAGGATGAAACTTTCAAAAGCAAACTTATTTGTTCTGTCAAACATGTCCTGAATTGGCAAAATATGCTGACCTACTCCAACAATAAACTGTTTTCTTACATACAGCAAGGTTCAATTCACATACAGTCATTTGAAAGTATGTGTCAATGGAAATAATTTTCACACTTTGACAAATTATTTTCTATCTTCTCCATGTTTTGAAATGTTCTTTCTATAGATTCTACCATGTATATATTTCTTTTCCTTTTCTCAGGCATAAGGAATTAAATTAGACTCCCATTTCCTCTACCTATATATTTTAAACTTTTCATTGAATTCTAATTCTTGTTAGTTTTTGTCTGGAATAAACAAACATACACCCTAATGACAAGTAAAACAAAGAGATATTTTGCATTCCCTAACTTACGTCTGACTGACACATTTATGTGAAGACCTCAGGTATCCTGAAATGAGAAAGCATCAGACTCAGGCAGTGAGACTTTTTGGGTAGAATTGTGTCTCAAGCTTTCTCTCTGATCATACTTCAGTGCCATGGCTGCTGTGAACAGAAGTACTGTATGTCCAACTCTCTCTCTCTCTCTCTCTCTCTCACTATAGATAGATGATAGATAGATAGATTGATTGATAGATGATAGATAGATAGATAGATAGATAGATAGATAAATATAGATATATAGAGATATAGATAGAGATACATAAGCCAATATTTCTGTATATGCATATGTACATATACATACACACATATATACGCTTTTATATGTGTGTGTCTGTTTCTACATTTTGTTGAGGCTCAGGCAACCCAAAGCTTGAGATTAATTCAGCAGAAAGTTAAGAAACCATAAAATTCCTAGTTATCATGATTACCTTTTTGCTTGACCTGATATTTATTTATGTGTAGAATAAAACCACATTTTTTAAAGAGTTTATTCATTTATTTGATAGAGAAAAACATAGCTAGAGAGGGAACACAAGCGGGGGAGGTGAGAGAGGGAGAAGCAGGCTTGCCGCCAAGCAGGGAGCCCGATGCAGGGCCTGATCCTGGGACTCCAGGATCATGACCCAAGCCTAAGGCAGACGCTTAATGACTGAGCCACTCTGGCGCCCCCAAACCACATTTTTTTAGAGGTTCAGAAGCCTTCATCAATAACTGAGTTTACTCTTGTTGGTTTCATTTATCTATCTTACCACTAACAAGATAATTTTTTAGGCTTTTGTAAGCTGAATTTAATTCATCTGATATTCTGTGTTAAGGCATAATAAGAATGAAAAGTATAGTAAAGGAAATAGCAAAGCTTTCCTTTAACCCTGGTTAACTATATGCCCAACATAATGCATGTTTTCTAATTGGATTAAATTAGATAATGTCCATTCCTGTGATACAGACATTGTTACCTGCCAAGTGAAGAAATCGAAGTCTAACAAAATGGATAACTTGCCCAAAGTCAGGAGTCTAAGGAAAGCCTAGGGATGGAGATCTGATTCTGAAGCCCATGGCTTAACTGGAGAGACCTGCTGTCCAGAGAACTTACTCATTTCTACTCTTTTTTCACTTATACTATGCTTCATTTCAAATAACAGTTACATAAGGGACACTGACTCATACAGAGTGTGATGATATAAAGTTTAATTTTTCTGATTTACTTGAATACATACTTCAAGAAATGAACTCATATTTAAAAAAAAAAAACTTTGCAGGAGAGAACATTTGAAAATTATGATGCACTAAAGATTTCTTAAATTGTATTTTAGCACTAACATTTCTATCTCTAAAGGTATTTAAAAGGAAACTAAAAAAGCCTTTCAGAGCACAGATTTTAAGTTTTAGAAAACAAGTATACTAATGCACTGTTAAGGAAAGATACATGAATCAGAACATTCAAACTGATGATGATAAGGCTTGGAGTGTTCCAAGGAAAACGTATATTTGAAATATATGTCATGTGAATTTTTTCAACCTCCATTATCAGCACTATCATAACTGAATAAGACTCCCAGGGACAGAAAAATGAATCAGTTTTGAAAAATAAAATGCCAAAATATAATATATATGTATAGGTGTACATGTATGTATATATATATGCATGTATGTCTAACTATATGTACATATATGTAAGTGTGAGTGTGTTTTTTTCAAGATAAATTTGGAATAAATAATGAAATGATGCACTGAATAAATATTAACACAATGAAATTATTAATACTAGAAAAAAGTCCTAAAATTAATACCAGTAGATTGCCCAGAATTTTAATATTTCAGTTTACTACTATCATGCAATATATTATATTATTATTATATTTTTGTTAAGTGTATATAATTCTATTCAACACTTACACTTGACCCAATTACTTCCTTCTAGGAATTGTCCTTCCCTCTCTTGCTCAAAAAAGCAATACCACAAATAACTCTCTGGCTTTGACTCTGTGTTAATATAATGGATTATATTGCTTTGTTTATATAATTAATTGAGAAGAATGCTAGGATTTGAATAATTGGCCTGATGAACAACAGTTATACGCCAAGATAGATCAAGCTTTGTGTTGAAGACCTCAAACAATCATATTCAACTCTCATCTTTGGATCCAGAAGAGGAGGTAAAATTAAGAAATCATTTGCTTTTTTAAGATATTCTATATACATCTGATAGACAAATACATTAATTAAAGTTAAAGATTTTTCCACTTAGTAAAGTATTTACAGCCATACATTCTTATTCATTGATGTTTATTCAGTCCACAAAGAATAGAAAGTGATGAAATATATCTGCCCTAATTATTTTTTATTTTAACAACACTAAAAATGCTTCATTACACTTCATGACACTCATGGTGCACAGCTTAAAAATCATTTTTTCAGAATACTTTTGTACACTCAGGTATGTAAGTTATCCAGAAACACAACTTTGAGTAGATGCTTAGTTCTGATTAAAACACCAAGCTTGTTCATGAAATGAAATTTGATATACTCATTTATGAATGAAATAAAATTACTATACGTTTAGGAAAAAAATGATAGCTTCAATTTTGTAACATGCCTTCACTATAGTTAAAGCATAAACGGATGTCTTATATGTGACAGGCAGTTTAGTTGCCTGAGGCTAAGTTGATATAAGCCACAAGACTAGACATTTCTTAGGGCTCTTTTCTTCCTGTAACATTCCTGCCTTAAACAGATAATTCATGTTTTATTAAGAGTCTAAATAAAAGCAAATTTAGTTTTCCTAAATGTAAAATGTAAACTGGCATTTGAAAAAAAAACTAAAAAAAATGAAAAAAGCAGTTGGGAAGAGGGAAGGAGATTCCTAATTCATTTTTAAGTTATTATAGAACAAGAGAGAATGATGACAATGGGAATGATGTCATGAAAGAAAAAGAGACTGAAAGTATAACTTTTAACAAAGGAAAATAAAATCACATTTCATACTGTATAGAAACATGTTCTAGAGAAACAATTCTCTACATGCTAATTTAGAAAATGCAAATGACTTTATGCTGTACAGTAGATCATTAGGACCTATTCATCTTGTATGACTGAAACTTTATACACTTTGACTAGTATCTCTCCTTTCCTCCTTTTTCCCAATCCCTGGAAACCACCATTTTACTCTCTGCTTCTGTGACTATGACTATTTTAGGTTCCTCCTAAAGTGGTATCATGCAGCACTGGCTGGTGACAGATATGTTTATGGGACAGATTATGGTGATGGTTTCACGGGTGCATACTTAATCCTCAAGCTCATCAAATTGCATAAATAAAGTATGTGTAGCTTTTTGCATGTCAATCCTGCCTCAACAGTGTGGTTAAAAAAAGAAAGAAAAAGAAAATGCAAGTGATATAAAGCACCTAATCTGGGATGCCTAGCTGGCTCAGTTGGTTGGGCATCTGACTCTTGGTTTTGGCTAGGGTCATGATCTTACAACCCCGAGATCCAGCCCTGGATCAGGCTCTGTGATCAGTGGGAAGTCTGCTTGAGATTCTTTCTCTCCCTCTCCCTCTGCCCCTCCCTCCACCTGTGCTCTCTCTCTCTCTTCCTCAAATAAATAAATATACTTTTTAAAGATTTTATTTATTTATTTATTTATTTGAGAGAGAGAGTGGGAGAGAAGCAAAAGGACAGGGACAAGCAGACTCCACACTGAGTACGGAGCCCTGTGAGGGGCTGGATCCCATAACCCTTAAATCCTAACCTGAGTGGAAGAGTCAGATGCTTAACCGACTGAGCCACCCAGGTGCCCCAACAAATAAGTAAAAAAAAAAATAAGAGAGAAAGCACCTAATCTGTTCATTTGTGTTCTATTTTGGGTTTCTTAAAATGTACTCTTCATTTGAGCAAATATTATGTTGATATTGAAATATTAGTTCACTGAAACCTACTGCCAATGGTAAACATTTAACTATTATTTTATAACTTACAGCATGTTGTGTTCATGAATACTAAAATATAAAAATTTAGTTAAATTTGCAAATTTTATTTTATAGTTTTTAATATTGTATTAAACCTGATTATATACTTTTCTCTAATCAGAAATCAGTAAATTCTTACAAAGGGTTAAATCTATAGTGATGTTTATATAATAAAGATTTTATGGAATTGGTAACTCAGTTCATTCTATTCATGAAAATGTATAAGGTTTCTTGGGGTAATTTTACAACATAGAAATATTATACATAACACATGTATGTACTAGGACATCACTTTCTAAAGTAAAGAACAAAGGCAAAATATGTAGCATATAAACCACTGCTATTGCAATAATGTTTATAGGAGACATGGGAAAGATTGTTCTTCATACTGGCATTAATCAAATTTGGATGCTAGCACATTTCTCCAAGCTAAACTATACGTTGATTCAACATGTTTGTTGCTTATGTTGACTTCCTCTTAAATTATACAGTTAGCTAGAGGAAAACCACAAATCGCCCAATCCCCCATCACACCTAAATAAAGTTCACCTCATTTATCTTAGAAAGAGAAGCTGGAAAGTGCCTGCGAATTGGTGTAATGGCATTTTTCATCAATAAATTCATATCCCATATATATTAAAACGTTGCAAAGAAACAAACCTCTTTTGTATGTGAAAATATATTATACAAAGGAATAAAAACTAATATGCAGTTTTCACTCTTCTCTATGCCATACAGAAATACAGAATTACATGACAAGTACATAAACTAATTGCAGAAAATAATTCATAAGACAGTATGAAAAGTTAAAACTTAACTGAGGATTTAATTCAAGAAAGCATAATAAATAATCATAAACATAAGAGGACTATAAAAACTTGATTTTATAAGTAATAAATATATTCAATTGTTCATTATTTAAAAGTCCTTCATCTCATGGCTACTTTTCCTTTGCCCTGTAGGCATCTGACTTTAGACAATTCCCTTTGAAGTCATTCATCAGCTATTGATCACAACCCAAGTGTCTGTAATGAAATACTTTGATTAGGGAAGAATAGAAAACATACTTGGGGCCAAAGACAGCTAACATTATGTAAATGAAGAGTTATTAATTATAGCTGAGCCAAAACATGAAGAGTAGAGTATGTATTTGAACAGGAGAAACACTCTTTAGAAGAAATAATTTAACTTGGAAATGCTCAGAAACCTGGGAGTGAAAGCAAGACCATGAAACTCTGGCATCATTGTCAACTTTAAGAACACCCTCAGGTATAATGGGCTATGCTAGGTGAAAGAGATACAAAGATATTGGGCTAGATTCAGAAACCCTTTCTTCAAATGTCTTTCAAGAGTCTAACATTGGCTCAAATTCATACTCTATCACTTACCAGATGCACAACTTTGGACAAGTTCCTTAACCTCTTTGAAACTATTTCTTTAATAATACAGAGTAAAGAAACACTTAGATCTCAGTTTTTTTGGATTTTTTTTTTTTTTTTTTGGTTAGGATTCCATCAACTAAGATATGTAAACTGATTAGTGAAATATGTAGTGAATATTACATGCTTGACCAACATTAAACCACTAATAACTGCCATAGTGGTAGTGTAATTCATTAGTTATTAATAAAAAATATATCTATACACCCAAGCAGATGCTAAGTGCCAAACTACGTTTTAGACAGCAAAAATATGAGAAGTTGTGACTGACAAGTTAAGGCTGGAAGGCCATGAAAGTTAAGAGGCTAGTCATTATTTTTATGCTTTGCCATATGAAAACTTTGGAAACCAGAACTGAGATAGAAGGAGTTAAGAAGCAAGGAATTTAGTTGTCAGGGCCAGGACTAAAAATAATCAAATGGCTCACAGGTTGCTGACCATCAAGCTAAGACAATGCATTACGGGAGTTTGGGGGGTTGGGATCTAGGTCACTCATAGAACATCTTCTATTTTGGCATTAGGAGGGCACCAGTCTCCAGATGTTGGACTCAGCATTCTAAGACTGTTAAGAAGACAGTTGCAATATCATAGGGCTAGGGTCAAAACTTTGAGCCAAAGGTAAGCACAAACCTGAATAAGTAATCATTCAAACTAGTATGTGCTGAGGTTCTGTTAGAACTTTCACCCTAACAAATATTTTAATCTTAGTAACCCTCCTCACTACCCCAGATAGGAAACTTAGCATTGATGTCAAAGAGCTGAACTTAGCATGATAATACTTGGTCCTCAACCAAAACATATAGCTGGAACATGGTCCCAGAAACTAAACAGTTGTCATTTAAGACAGACTTAGGTTGATAATTTCAACTTCTTTTTGCCATTTCAAACACCACAGAATATCTTTGACTTGGTGTCTTACTCTAAATATTTGTGCTGTTGACTTATTTCACAGCCCTGAATAAGGAGATACAAAAATGAGGAGATATTTAGAAAGAATAAGTGATAGATCCAAAAGCAGCATGTAACGTCATTTAGTAAGCTACAGTAACCCTCACATACTGGCAATTTAAAATGAACTTACCTTAGCTGAGGCAGCACTTAATTCACTCTACACTTGGAGGGACATGCTTACCACATTTTTTTATTAGTACCAATCAACACAGGGATAAATGAGATTAGAGGCTCTCTTACTAAACTCAGATAATAAACATTAATTAATTAACTCATCAATGAAAATAACCCATAGAGATTATCAAGATTTTAAGGATGAAAACTTAATAGCAATGGAAAAGCAACATGTTCCTTCCTTTGCTCAGGTCACTCATTTGATTGTATGCAAGGGGTTGTTTGGCAGGCTTTTATCTAATCACCGTCAATTAACATTATTGAATACTTCATGAATATCTCAGTCTGTATTGAATTATCAAGCAATGCAATAACAATTTACTAGTTAAAATATTTGTAAGATTGAATACGCTTTCTTTGATAGTCCATGATAAGCACCTCTTATTCTTTCTGGAAAATTATTCTGCCTATTTACTAATTTCTTATGTTTATACCAATTTCTTGACACCAGTCTTCACACCAATTCACAGTAGAATTTTCTTATCTTTTTGTGTTTGTGTTTCCTTGTTTATTCTCAAAGAAATATTCAGATTAAACACAGGAAAGCCCCTTTATTTTTAAATCTAATTCCTTTTTTTTTTTTTTTTAAGAAGGTTCACAACCAGCATGGTGCTCAATGTGGGGCTTGAACTCACAACCCTCAGATCAAGACCTGAACTGAGATCAAGCGTCAGATGCTTAACAAGCGGGGCCACCCAGGCGCCCCTCATTCTTCCTTTAAACTTAGAAGTGTACATGGTGATTTAGTTCAAGATCTTTTTCTTTGTGTCAGGTCTAGTTGGCAACAGCTGGGCAACAACTGCAGTTCTGGAAGGCACTCCATAAAACACTATTTCCTCAGGCATAATACCATTTTTAGAAAAATTAATAGCTGTGGAAAGCTGCAGCCTGATATGTAAATGTTTCTTAGTGACAATAGGTAGAATCCATATTTCAGTTTGCAATATAAGAGAGGACTCTGAAAGTACACTATCACAGAATAATTTTTCACACCAAAAACATACAGATATATTGAAAATACACATCTTCCTCAGTCTAAGTATGTGACCCAAATAACAGACACTGCTTTCAATGATAGGAGAATCAAATTTGCAATTAAACCCAAGATGCTATAGCTCAAAAGGAGAGTGTTGATAAAACAGTCCCTGGCTTCAAAAATAACACCCAAGAGCAAAATCCATGATATTCAGCTGCTCTTCTGATAGAGATCATTCATTCTGCCCCCAACCAAATTTTCAGAGGTTTGGTTTTAGGGAGATGATTATACCACCCAAAAGTGTCATAGTAGTTATGGTGTGCTCTGATATATCTTTGGGAAACATACCATTTCAAAGTAAGCCCTTGGTTCAGGGACAAGATCAGAATTGAGATTGAAAGCTTTAGCCATAAGATAGTCTTCAGGCTTTTTCATTTGTAGGATATAGTGAGATGTGCTGGTAGAAAACACAACTTGACAATTGATTTACTGCCCAACTTCCTGGAAGGAGGTTTTTCCAATCCACTGGAAAATAACATAATATTTTCTATACTGCTGCTATTAACATTTACAGACTCAGGGAATCATGGCACTGTGAAGGACAGCAAAAGACTACAAGTTGAAACTGATTATTTTATGCCAAAAATAAACTATATTCATGAATATGATTTACATTATTTTAAAATATGTTTCCTAGTCCTGACAATAACTAAATACAACTGTATCAAAGAAGATAATTATTTAGCATTCAGATACACTTATTTGCTTCTGTTTCCAGTTTCAGTTTACGCAGAACAGGTTACATGGCACATGCCATGGCCCTTTGCAATCATCTTGTGATTTTCTTCTAAAGTCAAATTTCAAGTCCCCTTCTCCAAGTAAGCATATGAGTTAACACATATCAGAGAACAAAAGCTATATTAGTGAGCTACCAACAGGTTGCTTTACTAAAAAAACAAAATAAAGAAGCAAACAAACATCAATTCCCTCTCTGGTGCCTGAAAATTTCACTGTCAAATACATTGTTTTCAGTAAAGAAACTGGCCTTTGAATACTGATATTAAGATGAATATATTTGCAACACAGGGATAGTATGTTAAAAATAACTGCCAACGGCTAATTCAATTTGTATTCTAGTAAAGAGCCACAGTGCTGTGATAGAGAACATGCATGTTTTGATGGGATAATAGAAGACGTGGAAGAGGGAGTAGTATTTATTGACAGAATCAGGGCAGATGCAAATTTGAAACCTCCCTTCATTTAAGGAGACAAATGCATTCGAGAAGAAGGCTGTAGTAGACAAGTTAACAGGACATCAAAGAAAAATATTAGCATCTTTGTTATATTTTCTAAGGCTAATTCTTACCAAGGATTGGGATTGAGAATCATTCAATACATGCATGCATACCTGCATATATACATAAGTAAAATATTTAAACTGTCAGAAAAGGAAATATCAAATAATTTAAATACTGTCAGAAAGGAAAATATCTTCTTAGAGTTTATCACAGTGATTTAAAAATATTAATGAGTTTCTCTATGTCTTTAAATCTGTGGGTTTGGGGCACCTGGGTGACTCAGTCTGTTAAGTGTCCAACCCTTAATTTCAGCTCAGGTCATGATCTCAGGGTGGTGAGATTGCCCCACTGCTCGAGATTCTTTCCCTCTATGTCTGCCTGTCCTCCTGCTTATGTTTTCTCTCTTTCTCTAAAGTAAATAAATACAATCTTTAAAATATGTGGGTTAAAAATTACTCAATGGTCAGGCATTAAGACATGTTTAACTTTAACAAGACAGAAAACAACAAGTGTTGGAGAGGCTGCGGAGAAAGGGGAACCCTCTTACACTGTTGGTGGGAATGTAAACTGGTACAGCCGCTTTGGAAAACAGTGTGGAGATTCCTTAAAAAATTAAAGATAGAGCTACCCTATGACCCTGCAATTGCACTACTTGGGCATTTACCCCAAAGATACAGAAGTAGTGAAAAGAAGGGCCATATGCACCCCAATGTTCATCGCAGCAATGGCCACAATCGCCAAACTGTGGAAAGAGCCAAGGTGCCCATCAACAGATGAATGGATAAAGAAGATGTGGTACATATATACAATGGAGTACTATGCCTCCGTCAGAAAGGATGAATACCCAACTTT
>PITA01008253.1:62032-86066 GCA_004023965.1 Spilogale gracilis | reverse complement strand
AAGTAATAGTGTCCTGGGTTTATGTGCACACTCCAATAAAATTGGTTTCCAAAAAGAAAAGACAGTGGAAATTAGCACAAAATTTTAAATTTTCTCCTAAGAAAAAAGGCATTTTAAAAGGCTAGCATAAATGAATACCATAAATCATTCCTGTTGAAATGATTTTAAGAGTAAAGTGTACCATAAACACCACACATACACAGATTAAAAAATATGTAATAAATAAAACATGCATTAAATATTATAATATATTATAATATACTATATAATATATTTATAATTATATATAAATCATACTTTAATATTTACATATAATATATTTAATATGTAAAAATTTGTTTATATAAAGAATTATATATATCATGAAAATTTTCAAACATACAAAAAGGATGAAATAATTTTACAGTGAACACATATATACCCATCAGCCAAATTCTATAATTACCATTTTACTGTACTTCTTCTAACACATATCTAACCCATTTATAGATTGCTTTATCAAATTATCTTTTTTCTTTACTTTTTGGATGCACTTTATAGTAAATTATTATAATAATGCAGTTAAATACCTCATTATTCATAGTATTGACTAGTGTGCAATATTCATTTACAGTATTTTTTCTTTTGAGATGAACTTTACAAAATTGAAAATTTAAGTGAATATTTGCTGACTTTGGCAAATGCATACACTTGTAGCAGATTATAGAACATTACCATTACTCAAAATTATTCTTTCAATTCCTCCAGTAATAGGTACCATTCTGATGTTTTTTTCCACTGTAGATTTATTTCTGTTTGATAAAGAACTTCATATGAAGTCAGGTCTTATATACTCTCTCTGTAAGTCTGTTTTCAGTCAACATAATGTTTTGAGATTCATCTATGCAGTTTTATGTATCAGTGATGTGTTCCTCTTGATCAGTGACAGTATTTCATTGTATGACTATACCACCTAAAAAAAAAATGTATTCTTGGTGCACCTGGGTGGCTCATTGGTTAAGCGACTGCCTTCAGTTCAGGTCATGATCCTGGAGACTCGAGATCAAGCCCCACATCTGGCTCCCTGCTAGGCAGGAAGCCTGCTTCTCCCTCTCTCATTCCCTCTCTCACTGCTTATGTTTCCTCTCTCGCAGTGTTTTTCTCTGTCACATAAATAAATAAAATCTTTTTTTTTAAAGGTATTCTTTTGTTTTTTTTAAAGATTTTATTTATATATATCATATATATAAATATAGATATTATATATACAAAAAGATTTTATATATATAAATATTATATATATATATCAATACCTAAGAATATAATTGCTTTTGTTTAATGAGGTATATTTAATATTGAGAAATTTCCAGGCAATCTTCCAATGCAGTGCGTAACTGTATATTCCCAATAACAACGTATGGCAGTTCTAGCCATACCACATTCCTGACAATTCATGGTAGTGATCAGTCATTTTAATGTTAGCTCTTTTAGGGGATGTATAGTTCTATCTTATGATTTTAATTTGCACCTTACTGATAAGTAATCCTACCAAGTCTTTTTAAATGTGCATATTATCCATTTGTATATCTTCTCTTTTACAGTGGTTGTTCAAATCTTTGCTCAGTTTTTTATTCAATTGTCTTTTTTATTATCAAATTGAAGTTTTTCACATAGTTTGGATACCAGTCCTTTGTCCCCTTCTGAAATTACAAATTGTTAGTATTTCTCACCATAATTTCTCACACTTCTGTTAATTTCTCACATTAATTATTAATTTTCTTCATGTTATGTTTAAATGAGTATATATTTACTTTATGATGAAACCTGATGTCTCATTTTTTTTCTTTTATGGTAATTACTTTCTGTGTCTTTTGGAAGAAACTTTTAACTACCAGAATCCATGGATATGTGCTCCCATATTTTCTTTAAAAGCTTTATGGTGGGGTGCCTGGGTGACTCAGTTGGTTAAGCGACTGCCTTTCGGCTCAGGTCATGATCCCGGAAACCTGGGATCGAGTCCCATATCGGGCTCCCTGCTCTGCAGGAAGCCTGCTTCTCCCTCTCTCACTCCCCCTGCTTGTGTTCCCTCTCTGGCTGTGTTTCTCTCTGTCAAATAAATAAAATCTTTAAAAAAAAAAAGCTTTATGGCTTTAGTTCTTGAGATCTGTTATCTATTTCAAATTAAGTTTCTGCATAAAGTGAGGCTGAGATCAAAGTTTGTCCATCTGTCCTTCCTTCCTTTTGTTTTTCCCCCATATGAACATCCACTTGATCCAGCACCACTTATAGCAAGGATCTATCTTTAATGCATTGGATTACTTTGGAATCCTTAGTAAAAACTCAAATAATAGCATAAGGTTAGGACTGTATCTGGAGTATTTTTTCATTATGTTGCCACTATTTATTAATTCTTATGTTAGCATAGTTCTCAGATTAAACTTGCTTTATATTAAATCTTAAAATTAAGTAATTCAATTTCTCTTTGTTCCTCCTTTGTAAATTTACACAAAAATGGGATTCTTAAAGAGCTTGTGGGTTCATAGTGAGAATATCACTGAATCTAAACATCAATTTGGAAGAATTGACATGTTAACAATATTGTGTTTCCCAATCCATAACCATGTATAATGTCTCTTCATTCACTTTTTTTAAAATTTTCACTCAGCCTTGTTTTTTTCTTTCCTTTTCTTCCTTCCTCCTTCACTTCCTTCCTGCCTTCCTTCTTTCCATTTGAGTAGTTTAGAGAGCTTTACATGTTCCTTAAATTTATTCCTAAATTTTATAATATTCTAAGTATAAATGCTTATTTTTGAACTTATTTTCTGATTGTTGATAGAATACAACATGCATTAATATACATATTAAATCATAATTTTACTAATGTAATTGAGAATTCTAATATTTTTGTCGATGTCTTAACAAACTGTTAAACAATGTCAAAAGCAAATAGAAAGTTTTATGTTTTCTTTTCACATCTTTTATTTCATTCAATTCAATCTCATGCTTTATTTCAATCACTAAGGCCATCATACTCTAAATGCTTAACAGAAGTGGAAGAGAAGACACACAGTGTTTTTCCTAATTTTTTCAGAAAAGCATTTTATATTTCATCATTAAATACAATATATCCACAGAATTATTATAGATGTTCCTTATTAAATTGAGAGATTTCTTCAATTCCATAATTGTTCAGATTTTCTTTGATCAATTATGTTTCCACTGTTTATTGATTCTTATGCTATTGTATATTTATCATAAATGGGTGTTTTTTTAAATTATTTTTCTGTATCTATTGAAATAATCATATGCTTTTAGCCCTTTATTCTATTATTGCAGTAAATTTGATTGAATCTTTTGAATGTTAAATTAGCTTGTGTTTTCATTTTTTAATTGAGTCATAAGGTATACCATATACTTCATTCTTTTTAAGGGTAAATTAATGTTTTTTAGTGTATTAACATAGATGTAAAATCATCACCACTATTTAAATTCAGAATATTTTCAATACCCTAAATAATTCCTGTAGGCATTAACAGTCACTCCTCATTTTTTCCTTCCTCATATCACTGGAGAACACTAGTCTACTTTCTGGCCCTACAGGTTTGCCTACTGTGGACTTTTCATTAGAGTGGAATCCTGTACTATGTAGTTTTTTGTGCTTCCTCCACTTAGCATACTATTGTCAAGGTTTATACATATTACAGCATTCATCTATATTTTCTTCCTTTTCATAGCTGAATGGTTTTCTTTTTTAAGATTGTATTTATTTATTTGACAGAAAGAAACATAGCTAGAGAGGGGACATGAGCAAGGGGAGTGAGAAAGGAAGAAGCAGGCTTCCTGAGGAGCAGGGAGCCCAATGTGGGACTCAATCCCGGGATTCCAGGATCATGACCTGAGCTGAAGGCAGAGGCTTAATGACTGAGCCACCCAGGTGCCCCTATATTTCGATATTAGATAAATCATATTTTGCTTATCCACTGATCAATTTGGGTTGTTTCTAACTTTAGGGTATTATGAATAACGCTTCTATGAACACCCATGTCCAAGTTTTGTATGGATCTAGTTGTTGTTGTTGTTGTTCTTTTCTTTAATTCTGTTGGAAATATACCCAGGAGTAGAATTCTGGGTCATACTGTAACTGTATGTTTAACTTTTGAAAAATCAACAAATTGGGGCAGCTGGGTGGCTCAGTCATTAAGTATCTGCCTTTGGCTCAGGTCATGATCCCGGAGTTCAGGGATCGGGCCCTGCATCGGGCTCCCTGCTCAGAGGGAAGCCTGCTTTCTCCCTCTCTCACTCCCCCTTCTTGTGTTCCCTCTCTTGCTGTGTTTCTCTCTGTCAAATAAATAAATAAGATCTTAAGAAAAAAAGAAAGAAAATAAAAGAAAAGTCAACAAACTATTTTCTAAGGTGGGTGTATTGTTTTACTTTTCCACAACATTTCTAAGGGCTTCAATTTTTCCACATCCTCAGCAAAACTTATCATTGTCCATCATTTTTTAAATTATTATAACCATCCCATCCAAGTGGATTAGTGGACATAGAGTACTGTCTCATTTTGGTTTTGATTTACATTTTCCTAATGGCTAATCATATTGAATATTTTTATGTGCTTGTTTGTTACTAGTGTATCTACTTCAGAAAAATGTTTATTCAGATATTTTTTCCCATTCTTGAGTCATTTATCCTTTTAGTATTAAGTGGGTAAGCATTATTTATAAATCCTGAATTAAAATATTGTATACTTAAATTGAAAATATTGTCTCTAATTTGATGGTTGTCTTTCTTTTTTTTAGTGTCAGAATGACTGTTTCTATTCATTTACTTTAAAATAATTTATTTTTTAGAGCAACTTTAGAGAAAAAGAAAGCAGAAGTACAGAGAGTTCTCATATGCTCCTTCTGTCAATGAACAGTTTCCCTATTAATGTCTAGTATTAGTGTAGTACATTTGTTACAACTGATGAGTCAATATTGAAACATCATTGTTACCTATGTATCAAGTTTACCTTAGGGTTCACTTTGTATTGTGCAATTCTATGGGTTTTGACAAATGCATAATATCATATGTCCATTATTATAGTACCATATGTAATTGTATAACTAATTTAAGCATCCCTTCTCTACTTATTTATCCTTCTCTCTTTTCTCCACCTCTGATCAACTGGCAACTGTTATATTTTCTGTTTCCATAACTTTTTGTTTGTTTTTAGAATGTCATATAGTTAGACTTACATAGTCTGTAGCCTTTTCAGACTGGACTCTTTCACTTACCCATATGTATTAAGTTTCCTCCATGTTTTTTCATGGTTTAGTAGCTCATTCATTATCTATGAATAATAGCCTGTTATACAGATGTATCATAATTTTGTTTGTTTTTGTTTTTTTAAATCTGTTTACCTACTGAAGAATCTTGGTTACTTCCAGATTTTGGCAATTATGAATAAAGCTTCTACAAGTACTCATACGCAGATTTTTGCATGTACATAAGTTTTGAACTCATTTGGATAAATACCTAAGAGTATGAATCACATGCTAAGACCATGCTTAGCTTTATAAAGGTGGGTTGTCTTTTCACATTTATAAATAGTGTGTTTTGAGGCACACACGTTTTTAATTTGGTGAAGTTCAAATTAAATTCAAATTATCTATTTGAACTTCTTTTCTTGCTTGCACTTTTGATGTAATATCTAAAAAAAATATTAAATACATGTCACGAAGATATAACCTATGTTTTCTTATAAGGGACTTAAAGTTTTAACTCTTAAATTTAGGTCTTTGATTAATTTGGAGATAATTTTTGCTTCAAAAATCACTCAGCCAAAATTTTGTCAGTGTAGGGTTTGTATTTGTGAATGTTATGTTGTGGAGCCCCAGGATCCTATTATATATCTCCAAAGAATGTTGTGTGTGTTTGCTTTACTCGTTTAAGAGGTAATTTATTTGGATGAATTAGAACCCCAAACCCCCTAGGATGTTACTTCAAATATTAGGTCAGCTCCTTAATCTTCAGTTGTGCTACTAGGAAACTTCCTCACATATTTAGATTTTAGAGATCAAACAGAGATACTTGCTAAGAGTGGTTTATACGCAGAATTTGTTCCCCCATCTCTGACTTGCTTCTTTCAAGGACTCCCTTCTACCAATTTCAGCTGTATGGCTGCCTCAAACTTTTGCTCTCTGGTATTTCAGGCCAGACAGATAGTTCTCAATAAAGCTAGTCATTCTTAAACTCCATCAACTAGATCAACCTTTTCATGTTGGGTTCTATCGATCTAAAATCTCTTGTCTTCGGTTCAGCCTGTATTTGGCTTTCTTAAATTTCCCTAAAACATTCTGCTACATAAATTTTCCTCCAAGTGATCCACTCTTTGATAAAGTCATTCATTCAAGGAGTTTATATTGATGATAATATCTTTTTTGAGAGTAGACCTTTTGTGTTTTTATTTAACTCTGCTCAAAAGGATAGCTGTGGCTTCCCTCGTGACTTCAAACTTCTGAAAACCAAATTCTCTTTACAGTAAGAGTAAATTAAAAGTAAGACAATAATTTTCATAATAAGAATTTTTATGGTTTGAGAGAGAGAAAGTGAAAAGTAAGAGTATTTTGTTGGAATTGCAAATACTGATAAATCTTTGCTGTGTGAATTATTATAACTTTTATTTGTATCACATTCATATTTTCTTTTAAGCATGCAAAAGATTTATATTGCATTTTATGTGGCCTTTGCAACCACAACCCTGTCTTTCTACCCACCATCAATTTAGAAACCATTTAAATATGGAATCTCCAAATCTTATAACTGTCTAACTTAAATGCAGATATTTAATTTAATGAGCAACACATAGCTGCATGTACTTTTAAGAAATGCCTGAATGAGATGAAAGGAGACCCCGTATAATGGTATGCAGCCCATAATTATACAATGAGGGAACTTCTATCAAATTGCAGTCTTGCTAGGAAACTGATCTTATCTTTTGACAAAATCTAGAAGAAGATTCCATCCTTTCAAATGGGCAGATCTAGAACAAAACTCTTTCCAATAGCTTTGAGATGAGCACAGTAGCCTGTGTTTTATAGAATAGGGAAAGGGAGATGTTCCTAGATTGGGAGGAGGGGGAGTAGAACAAAGGCTCAGTTTTCACTGGATGTGATACCATTGCAAAGAACTTTGTAAATTCACACAAAAGAAAAAAAAAGCTAATGAAAACAGTTTGACCCTTGACTAAGTCAGGATTTAGGGGTGTGAACTCATGCATAATATAAAATCACATATAATTTTTGACTTCCCAAAAAAGTTAACTACTGATAGCCTACTGTTAACCAAAGTCTTATCAACATCATAAACAGTTGATTAACCTATATTTTGTATGTAATAGGTATTATATACTGTATTTTTATAGTACAGTAAGCTAGAGTGAATAAAATGTTATGAAGAAAGTGATTAAAAAAAAAAAACCTCGTTATAAGTGGGCCTGCACAGTTGAAACCTATGTTGTCCAAGGGTCAACTGTAGTAGACACATTTGCTTTTAAGGTCTAAAATTCAGAAATGAAGAGAAAGACTGACAGTCATCTATACATGAACAGAAAAACAGTCAGGTGGTAAAAGAAAGAAAAGATAAAAAGCTTTTGCACAGCAAAGGAAACAGTCAAAAAAACAAAAGACAATTGGCAGAATTGCAGAAGATATTTGCAGATGGTATATCAGATAAAGGACTAGTATTCAAAATCTATAAAGACCTTATCAAACTCAACACCAAAAGAACAAATAATCTGATCTAGAAATAGGCAGAATAGATCAATAGATATTTCTGCAAAGAAGACATCCAAATGGCCAACAGACACATAAAAAAGTATTCAACATGCCCTGGCATCAGGGAAATACAAATCAAAACCACAGTGAGGTACCACCTCACATCAGTCAGAATGGTTAAAATTAATAACCCAGGAAATAACAGATGTTGGGAGGATGCAGAGAAAGGGGAGTCCCCCTACACTGTTGGTGGGAATGCAAGCTGGGGCAGCCACTCTGGAAAACAATATGGAGGTTCCTCAAAAAGTTGAAAATAGAACTACACTACAACCCAGCAATCACACTACTGGGTATTTATCCCAAAGATACAAATGTAATTATCTGAAGGGGCACCTGCATCCCAATTTTATAGTAGAAATGTCTACAAGAACCAAACTATCAAAAGCACCCAGATGTCCATCAACAGATGAATGGATAAAGAAAATGTAGTGTATAGATACAATGGGATATCACACAGCCATTAACAATGAAATCTTGCCATTTGCAGTGACATGGATAGAACTAGAGGGTATTGTGCTAAGTGGAATAAGTCAATTACCTGCAGTTGCTCTTCTCTTCTTTTCAAGCTTATTGTTTTTTAACCAATTATAGTTTGTAGTTGAGATGTGAATTCAGTCTTCCTCAAAATAAACAAAGAAACACACACACACAAGTGCTTGGTGATTTGAGATACCCTGAATTAAAAAGTAATAAAACTCAGTTTCTCAACTATGTCTCATACACTAGTGCCATGCCTGATAGATACTTCTCTCACACATACATGCATATGTAAACACACACACACACACACAGAGTACTGTGATAGTTAATAAGTATCTTTGAGAAATGTTTCATTTTTTTTTCTTACAGATCTGTAATGTTAAAGAACATATGCAAAGCTTTTACATCAAGGAAAGTTGTTAAAAAACCTGTCTGCCTGCATTTATACCTTCCTTCCCTCCTCTCCCCCATCCCTCCATCTTTCCTTTCCTTCTTTCCTTTCTTCCTTTTATACCTTTCCCTTCCCACCAAAATAACATTTATTAACATAAAAACAACTTCTGGGACACTTTTGAGGAATAAAGATACAAAAATATTGAAATAGATATAAAAGTAATGTATTCTAGCTGACTATCCTCCCCAAGCCCCCCTAGTGCTCAAAAATAAGCCAAGTAAATATATGATAATGATCAGTTTGTTGCTCCAGGGACTTAAGGTGATGCATTTGGATAAGCACCTTTCTTGACCATTATGGAAGAACCAAATAATAATTTGAATATTTAATGTGACCCCTTAGAAAATGTTAATAGGGAATTCCATTTATGAGGCAAAAATATGCCCTCAAAACCCTTTCTGTTCAGTTACCTCTGTAAGTCCAATTTATGGACCAAGAGAGCTGTCCTTAAATCTTTTTCCTACCACACAGTCACACCCCCATCTTTTCCTACCTATGTAGAATTACCATATATCTCCCTAAATGTTCATGTGCTGTGTGTGTCCTCACCTCACAACTCTTCCAACTTTCCCAGATAGACTCCTTCTCATTCTCTTCCTATATATGTAAATATATATCAACTTGTTTCTAGAATCCTGTTTCTGGCTGTTATCCCCATTCTAGAGCCACCTGACTATGAGAGGAAAGGCAGTTACTTGAGGTGAGGGTAGGGAGAAGCTGTGACAATTCAGATGTGTTGTCCCAATAGATGCAACCTTCAAACCTTTGATTATACATTTACTGAATTATGACTCAGAATACTGTTTCAATTAGTGTTACAAGGGGTAGAGCATGCTAATTATTTAAAAAATCACTTCATCTGGAAACATTTTATTTAATATTTAGCTGACAGAGAGACGCACACAAGCAGGGAGAGCAGCAGGCAAAGGCAGAGGGCAAAGCAGACTCCCCACTGCTAATGCAGGGCTTGATTACAGGACCTCATGATCATAACCTGAGTTGAAGACAGATGTTTAGCTGACTGAGCTACCCAGGTTCCCCTAAAAAAATCATTTTAAAAGAGAAACAAAAAGAATCCAAATAATTAGTGCCATAGATCTAACTATATGAAAGGTAAAGTCCTCTGAAGTAAGAAAATATACGTCTTAAACATTTGAAACATTACATAAGCATCCACTACAGACAGAAAGATTGCTTTGAATAACTTAGGTCCAGTGAACCCTAATGGATTTGGTACTGATACATATTTCTTCAACAAGGGATCTCATGATGGTGGTCATGAGTTCCAACTCACAGGCCACCCTGATCTCTAATCAGTTTGATTCCCAATCAATGGTTGAAAGTCAAGAGCTAGTGAGACAGAGGTTGCCTTTATTGGGTAACGTGAATTTCCCTTGAACTCTTTTGTAATAAGTCCCTATATTTCCCAGGGTGATATATCTTTTGATTATGTTTGACTGTGATGGTTTTAGCTTTCAGAAGTGAAACAATACTGTTCTCAATAACATCAAAAGCATGTGGATCCTTTATATCTCATCATTGGTTTATGCCATAGTATCTTCTACTGTATTAAAAAAACACATTGAGGGTGCGTGTGTGTGTGTGTGTGTGTGTGTGTGTGTGTGTGTGTGTGTACATGTGCACATGTTTGTTCGCCTGTTTTTTTAAAGATATGATTGGTGGCTTTGCTTCATGCTGTTTGATTTCATGGGAGTTTTCATTTGTGTAGGTTCTGTAATTTGGCAGTGGCAAAGAGGTAAATGTAATCCATATATCAGAACTTGACCCATCCTTACAGTATTTTCTTCTCTTGCTAGGTCTTCCCTTGCTGGGTCTTCTTCCCTTCCCTTGTTAAGTCTCAGTGCAAATTTGGAAATAATTAGGAAATAAAGATCTTGAAAGTAACAGCACTTCAAGAAAGTTATATTTATTGTGATGCCATAAATCAAGGCTCTGTTCAATTTTGGAGGTCCTTTTAAAAACTGTTTCCTTATCATCAAAACATAAAATTTAAAATAGCAAATCACTAGTATCATGTGAAATTATTTGCCAGAAATACCTCATATCACCAATTCATCTCTAATATCCAATCAGCTTTCTATGATTCTATTTATTTATTTTTAAAGATTTTATTTATTTATTTGACAGAGAGAATCACAGCCAGAGAGGGAACACAAGCAAGGGGAGTGAGAAAGGGAGAAGCAGGCTTCCTGCTGAGCGGGGAGCCTGATGTGGGGCTCGATCCCGGGTCTCCAGGTTCATGACCTGAGCCAAAGGCAGTCGTCCAACCAACTGAGCCACCCAGGCGCCCCAGCTTTCTATGATTCTTAAAGACTTCTAGTGACAATCAAAATTGTGTAAGAGAAAATGTCATAAAAAAATGAGGTTGCTATGCTGTGTTTGGGAGGCATCAGGCTATAAAAAAGTTAGATGTCCTAAGCTGAAGATCATTCTTTGTGAGAAATAAAATTTATGCATATAAAATACATAAATCTATATTTTAAGAGGTAATATATCACATTTTTGATAATATCAGGTTTTAAAACCATTGTGCTTAAAAAGCCTATGATGCCTTCTACAAGGTGTGCAACCTCAGGCAACTTATGGACTCTGTGCCTGAGATTTTTTATGTGTGAAATGAGGATAAAATGAAAATCAGTTATTGTTTTGCAAGGAGGAAAGGGATACAGGTGTCTGAACACACTATAAATACTGCCTGAATAGAGTATGCACTATCTAAGTGTTAACTGTTCTCATTGCTCTTTTTGTTGTTATTAGTAATGTAGGGAGGTTTTGTTTTGTTTTGTTTTGCATATCCTATTCCAGGATTTTTATAAGTTAAAAAAAATCACCATATAAACCAAAAATCTCTGATGAAACACGGTGGGAATAACTTCTGTGTGGATGTGAAGAAAATCTGTCCATGTATACAGACTGACTTCCAAACTTATGACTTTCCTGTCACTTATAACCTAGGTAATATAAATAATTCAGAATCATCAACAAAATACATTGGATTTAATATGTTAAAATAGCCCTTAAACCCCCTTAATCTTGAACCATCCTCTGAATATATTTTTGCCAAAACTTTTTCACAATCGACTGTGTTGAAACACATACATTTTAAAATTCCACTAAATCTTGACCTTCAATACTTGCATAACATTAACCTTTGAATAGCAAATTACAGAGACATCTGGAAGCATGAAACAGTAATATTCACTCTAAAGTACGATTTGTGTAGAATATAACATATCTTGGAACAACAAAAATTGCTAAAAGCTACATATTTAATTATGCATGACCTGAATACGTTTGGAACAAATTTAATGTGTTCAAATAAGCACTGTTTCAAAGAGTACTTTGGAACAGAAATGTAAACTGGCATCCCCTTTTGTGACTTATTTTCTTACTCAATAGAACTTTACTTCTAAAAAGAACATGAAAAAGATCCACTTAGTAGGTCACTGTTATTAGAAAAAAATGCAAATGAACCACTAAACTTCATTGCACAAATCAAGCTGCCTACTCTCCTGGGCATTATCCAGTACTTGGTTTAATATTTTTCTAACATTTTAAGAGTTTTCCAATTAAATATTAATATTTTTCTCAAAGAGAAAGAGAGATTATTCTAAAGAGATGGTAAAAGGGAGGGGTAGTGATCTGTGTCAGCAGTTAGAATGACATACTAAAGAGAAAGCTTCATTAAGGAAAACATGCTGAGCATACTTTCTCTAATACACCAAAAAGTCATATGTAGAAGCTCATGTTTAACTGTATGATGGAATTACTCTATATAGTTTCCAAATGATTGACTATATTGGGCAAGAAAGTCCTCAAACATAATGTCAAATCACTAGAAGCTCAAGGAGATAGCACAATATCCAAATGTTTGGTCTATATTTAAAAAATAAACATACATACACACAAATAAAAAAAAATTCAGACTTATTAGGTGTCTTCACATCTCAACTTTCCTCGCTATTCAGAGTGCCCACATGAGAAGCCTAATCTCACGTTAACAGCTACTGTGTTCAATTCCATGTTCCACCCTGCAGTGGACCTGAAGCCATAGAGTTCTATGGGTTGAAAAAACTAGGCTAATTCTTTCCTGGGGATATATTGTAATGAGCTGTCTTGACCGAAGTCACATCCCATTCCTGAGGGTACCCTCCATCAATTTACTGTCTATGTGGGGTATAAAGCCTTGGCCCCCTGGCTGTGAGTCAAGAATCTCTGAGAACCTATGGCAGCTTCAGTGTCCTGTTTAAAATGGCAGAAACATGCTGGGACTGCATCGCAGTGCAATATCTCTCTTTGTTCAATCCCACTTTATTTATTTCTTCAGTAATGCTAATCTGGAGAACACTCCCCAATAAGCTTATTGCATTAAAATAGCCACACAGGAGTTGGTTCTTAGAGAACCCAAATGTGTGGTATCTACTATTCTTCCTGCCTCATTTTGTAACTGACAATGAGGCTCTTAATTAAAGTACCTGTAACTTTTCCCTGTCTATCTTGTCTGAATGCACATATTGTGCCTCTATGTCTTGTCACTTACTGTGGCTTTTTATCATATCTCATGTTGAGTTGCTGGGCAGCTGCCATTTATGTCAAGATAGGATAGACTATTCTGCATAACAACAACAAAAAAAAATCCCCAAATCTCTGTCACTTAAGAGTATAACATTGAATGGCACGATTCCACAGCACTTTTTTTCCCCCCAGATGGGAATATGTTCTCTTGTCATTCTCAGCTGTTTATGCAGGTATCTGGGCTACTTACTGCCATCTTGTACTCATGCATTCTATAACACAGAGCTCCCAAAGTTACCAAGACAAAGGAAGAAAGATGTGGGCAGGAAGATTCCTTGAAACAGCCTTTTGCCCCATAGTGACTGGTACTATTTCAGATTATAGTACATAATTCAGAAATGCACACTGATAACTGGTAAGCCATGAGCAAGTATAACATCTCTACCCAGCAGCTACATAATACCCTCTAGCCACATTTGCCTTGTAAAGTTAAGATCTGTCGCTCAGTGACCTATTAGGTAAAGCAACCCCATTGTAGCCTTAAAATGGCAAAATGTTCTTATTTTTCCATCATATGTATAAATAAAGAGAATACTTTATTTACAAAAATAAATAGAATAAACTATACCTGTGAACGTCAGTATCTTCACCTGTCAAATAGCAAAATATAAGGTCTGTCTAGAACTCTGACATAAAATTATCTCAAAAAAATTAGTCCTCATTATTTTAGTTAGAATTCCTTTTTTTTTTTTTTTTTAATCTAGGAGAACACTTTTTTCTCCTGTCTATTATTGTTTTTACCCTAACCTCGATGAAGATGTAAAGGACAAAACTTATAGAATAAGGCTCAAAACACGATTTGAAAATAAGTAACATAAATATATATATCAGGTTTGGGGGAATTATTTTTGAATATGGAAAGATATGTAGGTATAGGAAACATAGCATAAGTTTTCAAAGAATTCTACCTGAGTGAAGGAGAAGGATCTTTCCAAGAAAATCTTATTTCCTGATTATTCTAGCAGTCGGGCTTTAATTATTGCCAGTATTAGGGCCCATTCTCCACTTAAGCCCAAATACAGGTTCTGTACCCCATAAGCAGTATAATTTAGGCCAAGTTACGTGATCTCTTAGGGCATCAAATTTCTCATTTGTAAATATTAAATGATACTATCAGTGTGACTAGCACACAGTAAACACATAAAGGCAAGTTCTCTGCCATATCTAGCCTTCTTAAATCTAAATTAATTGAGCTCTCAACCTTTAAAACTAGTTCTTCACTAATCTCTAAAATATTAAATCATATGCAGCATAACTATGTCTTCTAATTCTGTTCATACTCAAAGGACTAGTATGCTCCCCATACAAGGATTAGCATGCTTCTCCTCCAAATTTGATATGTAGTGACCAAGTAAACATTATTCGAATACCTACTAAACTGTTTACCAAGTGTCCTGTGGGATCAAACCATCTTGGGTTCCCAAAGTTGACCCACAAGACAAGATATAAGCCAGATTTGCTATTATTTCCCCTTCCTATTATGTAACATGCTTCTTTGTAACTAAAGTATGCTCTATACTTTCTCTAGAAAGCTAACTTCCTTGTCATCTGTTTTCTTTAAGGGAAACCAGAAACTGCAACCCTGCTTGATTTTAAGGCATCTGGTTAACTTGGATAGTCCTGGTCCTAGTCATGGTTTACAGCCTGTTTTATTAGCATCTCCCATTCCTGGTAGGACAAAAACACATTTTTACCACCAGACTTACTTGCCCAGTGCCCTTTAGAGCTATATGACATTGGGCATACTTTCATACTTTAAATTTATCCTAAAATAAATTAGTGATCATTTTCTTCATACTTGTCATTTTTCATCCTGGTGCACAGCTCCACCATCCAGTGATTTACACAGTGCAGAGATCTGCTGATCTTTCCCTTTGTCCACATTTACTGTACCATGAAACCATTCATCTCTCCTGCTAAATATCTTTCAAATGCCCTTTATTGCCAGCCTAATTATCAGTCCATGGCTCAGATCACTATACTTTTGTCAATAACAACCACGAAACTGATTAGCTTGCTTCGGTCTCTACGCTCCTTGAAGCCATTCACTGGGCATACTACACCCAATTTGAGCTTTATATTTCTAATCATATTATTCCCTCTTCCATAGCTTCCCACTATTCTAGGATACTGTCTATTCTTAATATGACTTACACTGTCTTTTACAGTGAATTAGTTTACTGCCTGAATCACTTTCACTTTGTTTTATTTCTCACTGACTCCCTAGCCACAATGTACTCACTTGTTTCCTAAAACATAACCTACTCACTTTCACCTTAATGGCTGTGCAGATTCCTTTTTGCCTGTCTCATCTTTGCTTGATCCCTAGTTATCCACTTAGTGTCGGTACAAATGTTTCTTTTTTATTTCTCCTAAAATGACTAGGATATTTGGTTCAGCTATAAATTTCTAAGGTACACGGTCTTTTTGTTTTGGTAATTTTTATCGCATTTTATTATTAATCCTTTTTTTTCTTTGTCTTTCCTACTTGTCTGCGAGTTGTAGCATGATAGACATTGTGTTTATCACACTTGCTGTTAAATTCCCAGAAAATAACATGGTAAAAATAGTTTCTGTTGAATGAATGAATACCACTAATACATAGTTCACAACCTTCCTTAGGAATTGCTCACTTCTGTGTGGAAAGGTGTCAAGAACTCCTGAGCCACATAGTAGAAAATACTATTGTATCAGTGTACAAATATGGGTTTTTAATATTATTAAATACCTTTTAACCATAGGTAAATGATTTAATTTCTTCCTTCATCTGAAAAAATAGGTTTGAAAAATAACCTCACTGGATTGTTTGGAGCATTAAGTTAAGATAATGCATCTAAAGACATTTCTCCAGGGCTTGGCATAGAGCAAACTATTGTTACATGTCAGCAATTATTAATATTTCAGAGGATATAATGTTATCAATTGGGGGTGCAAAAAATAAAATTCCATTTCATCCAAATACGCTTACAGAATTCTGCAGTCATTTCCCTCTTGTTTCCCATTGCCTTAATCATTTATAGGAACAATTCAAGTATTGTTTCTAGTCAAGGTAATTTACTTTTGTGCTTTTAAAATTCCAAATTAAGCTTGTTTAAGCAGTGAGGGAGGAAGTGATACTCTTTTCTGCTCTTGACAGAACTTGACATGTGGCATGCTTGATTAATCAACAGAGAGTATTAACTTCCTATTTGTGTTGAACACACTGCAAAATTTTCATGTTTAAAGTTCTGCAACTTTTGAGATATTGTCAAGGTTTCCAGGGATTTTCAAGGTATAGGGTCAATTCAGAATACCTATACATACATACATACATACATACATACATACATAGTATATGTATAATTATATATTACATATAATATTATATATGCACATGCATATATATACATACACATATATATACACATACATAATGTGTGGTAACCACCAGGTTGCTCCATTTGTGCATGAAATCAGCTGTTTTATGTTCACAAGTATAATCTTTATCCCAAAGAGGTGCTTCTAGTTCTTTGAAATACACAGACTGATCTCAAATCTGTACATACTTTTGTCATGTCTCCCATTTGTCGCCATCTTAGTCCAACATAAGATTAATTATTCCCTGAATATCTGCATCTAACTCACCACCCTGAGTTTCTACTCTTCTACCATACTTCACTTTCCTATTGATTCTCTATTCAAAATGCAAATCCCAGGTTTCCACTTCCATGTGCAAACCTATTCAGTATCTTCCCATTGCTCTTTAGGTAAATCCTCAACTTCTTAACATAATCTGTTAACCCTTTCATTGTCTCTTGGGGACTCCTAAGTTCTACCAACCCACTTGTCCCTGTCCTTGACTTCTGATTCCATGCATAGGTTATCTTGCTTGCCTCAGCAGCTTTAGCCAACATCTTTTCTCTGACATACTTCTTTGTAAAGGGCAACCCATTTTTGTCTAGTTAACTCCTCATCTTTTGGGTGCCAGATAAAATGTTGCTTTCTCAAGGGAACCTTTCCCAAATCCTCATTATAGGACTGATTGCTTTACATAGTATCACAGAACAACATACTTTTACTTCATCATACTTATCTTAGTAATTACACACTGACTTGTATGTGTGAGAATATCACCTGCCAAGAATTCAGGGACTAGTTTTTAATGATATTCCCACATTTTACTCAGCACCTGGATATATACTAAAATAATTTTGGAATGGGTATGAATGTAAAGTATCATCAAATTTTACTTGAGATGTAATAGGAATTTAAAGAAAGTTAATACCATTAATAGTCATCATTATCGAAAGTCTTCTATATCCATTTATAGTGTCATGTGAATCCAGAGATTGAGTCAAGGTAATTAATCCAAGTTTAATAAACCCAGAAGTCTCACTTACTATTATATCTAAAAAAAGATGAAATGTAATATGATCACAATGGATAGTTATAAGGCAACAGTGGAAGTAATGGTCGTAATGATGATCTGTGGGTCTGCCCATGGTAGTCAGGATTTTAAGCTTAGAATGCTTTAATGACTCCAAATTTTATATTAATCAGACCTTAGAAGAATTGATTGAGATAAGGACCACAGTCAATGAGTCAATTCTACCTGATGTTGAGTAAAGGGAGGGGAACAGCTAGAAAATAGGGATAATATCAGACAATATCTGATTTCCAAGACTTCTGAGAATGTGGAGTAACTGTCTCAAGTAATTCATAGTGAGGTAACCATTTCTTAGATTGGGAAGTTAACTTATTTTAAGACTAAAATATATGAAATGATTTAATTACTACTTATGTCATAGTCAATTTGATTCAAGAAACAGCGCAGTAGATGAATATTCAGAAAAGACCATCACTGTCTGAGGTGAAAAGGCAAAGAATAGCACTAGAAGAAATGGAGAGGGTATTACAACATTTCAGATACTGTACTGACTGGTACCTTACAAAATATATATATACACACACACACATACACTTCTAACAGCATTAGTCTCCAAAGCCCTCATTTTCAATTTAATTAAGAGGAAAGTGGGGTCCCAGAGAAGTTATTTAGAGAAGGCCATAGGGCGCCTGGGTAGCTCAATCATTGAGCATCTATCTGCCTTTGGAGTTCTGGGATTGAGCCCTGCATTGAAATAAAACTTTGATAAACAGTTTGGATTGAACAGATTGAACAAATGAATAAATAAAGAAAGAATAAATAGCCATTTACACCTGTCAAAATAAGATTTACAAAATACCAAGTATGTTCCAAACACCATTTTCAACAGCATAGGGATAGTACCTGATTATATTAATTTCATAATCAAATGGGAAAACGTATACATTTACAAATGACTACTAGTGGAATTTACAATTTGTAGACCAGCAATTGTCTATCCTACTATCTATAAACTCATAATTTAGTGACACAAAGTGACTTCTACCTCAAATTACCATTTATATGAAAAGATTTTTGATGTCATTAAGAGAAAATACATAACATTTGCTTTGAAATAATTAATGAAAAATAAGTCAAAGTTGGAAACTGGAAAATTAAGTGAGCAGAAAAACAGACTTAGGGTAAATATATTTGCAATACAGTCTGAGGAAAAAAATATAAAACAAATTTTCAAATCACCCTCTCATCTCAGTTTGAAGGAAGGAAGTTTAAATGTGTAGGAGCAATGCTAACAGTATTAGCTTATGAAAAGTTATCGAAAAATGACTAGAATATTTGATTGCTGGAGAAAGGACAAAGAAATGTCTATTCATCTATACTAAGTTAACAGAGGGCACCATATTTCCTTGTGTTGCTGACCTCATGTCAAGATCTGATCAGTAAGACAACACTGTGACTCATAAAATCTGGAAGAAAGCAGCCATGTGAACAAAGGAACAGACCAGAAAAAGAGTAAGACTAACGCAAGCAAATAAACAAAAACAGCAAAACAAAATAAAACAAAACAAAATAAAATCCCTGTAATGTGTATATGATAGAAAGAAAAACAAATATGCAAATTCGTTTTGCTTAAACAAAAGGGAATGTGATTCAGAAAATGTTTACAGTAATCAAGAGACCTTAAATAAAATTATCCAGAAAACTTAGTGATTTATTATGCACAAAAGTTCTATTGTATTTTAGTGACCCAGGTTCCTTATTTTGTTAACACAAATATTAAGAATTTTAATAGGTAGTCTTAGATACTTATAAATACATAATTCATCTGTTATTTTAAAGCTTTGACAAAAATTATCAGTTATACATGGAAGCATTGTACTTCTGTATGTTTTTCTATTCATCTTTCAAACCACGTAATCTTGTAAATATATATTGGTATATACATTACACTGAATTTGGAAGTTTTAAGTTTTAATGACTGTAGATGTCTAAACCTACAAGGTGTACTTTTTTAAAAAAAGATATTATTTATTTATTTATTTGAGACAGAAAAATACAGAGAGAGAGAGAGTACAAACAGGGTGAGAGGCAGAAGGAGGAGGAGAAGCAGACTCTGTGCCAAGCCGGGAGCCCAATGTGGGACTTGATCTCAGAACCTGGAGGTCATGAGCTAAGCCAAAGGCAGACACTTCACCATCTGAGCCACCCAGGTACCCCAGTGCAATTTGTTTTTTTTTTAAATCAGTTTCAGAATGTTGCATTAGCTATATCCTTAAATATAGAAATAAACATTTCAGCAAGGAAAATGAAGACCATTATTTGTTTCAGAGAAACATAGTTCCTAAACATTAATAAAACATGATCTTGAAACCTAAGTCTCTTACTCTAGCTGTCTTGAGATCTACATAAATCCTATAGTTTATGCAGGTAGGACTACACTGGCATAGAGTCAGTAGTTGTTTGTTGGCCTTTTGTTTTGAATTATTCTGTTTTGTTTTGTTTTGCTTTGCTTTGCTTTTTCCTGAATATTAAGAATGTTTTGCTGGATCTTGGCTAAAATTGGGATTGTTCTAGGTCAATGAAAGAGATTGTTCCCACTTGTAGAGCAGCATGGATGAAACAAAGTAGGATCACTATTCAACCAGATCTGGGTCAACAGCCGGGTTCCAGCATCTGTTTCATCCCAGCAACCTTGAGCATGTTATCATCTCATGTCCTCACTCCATCTACTAGTAAAGCTCAGATAATAGGGATGCCTGGGTGGCTCAGTTGGTTAAGCCTCATAGTCCTGATTTTGGCTCAAGTCATGCTCACAATGTCCGGAGATCAAGCCGTGTGTCACGCTACATCCTTAGTGGGAAGTCTGTTTAAAATTCTCTCTGTCCCTCTCCTTCTGCCTCTCTCCCCCCGCTCATGTGCATACTCTCTCTGATAAATAAATAAATCTTTAAAAAAAGAAAAAGTTCAGATAATACATACTCCATCAAAGTATCCCAAGAACATTGGTACAAATATGATGACTGACACAAGAAAAGACTTAGTATTTGTTCCATACCAAGGAAATTCTGTATAGTAAAACATCCCTAAACATATCCATTAAGCTCTAAATGTTTAGCAAATGTTCTCTAGAGTACACAGGTTTGCTTCAAGTTGTTTTTATGCTACAAGTGTGTTTTACTCACTTTGATTGCAATTGATAAACATATAAACATATTCTGAGGTCTGCAAATGGTCACTTTGTAACTGAGTACCATCTCCAGAATTCAGTGCCTAAAACTGCATTTGGGGGCGCCTGGGTGGCTCAGTGGGTTAAAGTCTCTACTTTTGGCTCAGGTCATGATCTCAGGGTCATGGGATTAAGGCCCGCATTGGGCTCTCTGCTGGGCGGGGAGCCTGCTTCCTCCTCTCTGTCTGCCTGCCTCTCTGTCTGCCTACTTGTGATCTCTCTCTCTATCAAATAAATAAATAAAATCTTTATTAAAAAAATAAAAAATAAAACTGCATTTGGATTTATGATCACATTAATATGAACGGTATTACTTGGTTAATGAACAAAGAGCAGAAGTAAGCTTAATGAATAGGTAAAAGTCACGCCAAGTAAAGCCAGAACCCATACCTGCTGAGCTGAATCAAATAAAGGTTTCTTCATTATTTCTAAAGAGGACATTTCAAGAAGCACAAAGTCTTTTTCTTTTTTTTTTCCTTAAAGACTTTATTTATTTATTTGTTAGAAAGAGAAAGTTATTTATTTGTTAGAAAGAGGGAGAACGGCAGGCAGAAGGAAAAGTAGGCTCCCCGCTGAACAGGGAGCCCATTTGGGACTTGATCCCTGGACCCTGGGGTCATGATCTAAACCAAAAGCAGAAGTTTAACTGACTGAGCTACCCATGGGTCCCAAGAAGCACTTAAGTCTTCACATGACACATATAGTAAAACATGCTAGGCAAATCCAAAAAGAACCTTATACTTAACAGTTGATGCTATTTTCACAAACTGAGCAATAATTTATTCCAGCAAATTATAAACCTTTTTACTCTGAATTGTGTTGGACACATAGAGATCTTTCTGATTGTTTTAGTATCTTATGCATGATTTTTGGTTTTGTAATTTTAGGCAAGCTAAGTATAACCATAAGGAAATAATGAAAGACCACATTTTTTTTTTTGCCTTTGATAAAGTTTCAGAGTTTGACAAATATTATTGTAGTAGAAAAAAAAGAGTTACTGTTCTGAAATTCAGAATTCAAAATTAAGTGTCAACCCCTCCAGTGTCTGTGAAAGTTTTGGCATTAGCTTAACCTCGCTGAATCTCAATTTGCTTCCAGATAAAATAAGTGCAATTAAATTAATGCTGACACCTATACAACGTGTTTGAGAGAATTAAATGAGATCAAAGATGTTAGTGTGCCTTGTAATCTGTAAAGTACTGTGCTAATGTAAGGGATTATCCATTCCATCACTGTTAATAAACACTTGAACGTACTATATCATAACAGTTTAAAAGGCATCTTCAAAAGAAAATATCTAATGCTTTAGAATGCAAATCAGTTAATGAATTCATTGTCCCTTTCATGATTTGAGAAGTCTGTCTTACCAAAACCATATTTTGAACCACAGTCAAAATTCTGCATTTGGGGTCTTTGCATGAAATTGGGAGTTAAAGAAAAAGTATAGGTTGGAAAAATGCATTAATGGAGTTTTGCTGTAGACAAAAGGTTGGGCTCTGCTGGAGACCTTCAGAGACTTACTTAAATTCTCTCTGCTTTTTTAGTTATATCACATATAGAATATAGTCTGTCCCATTAGTATCTTACACAGTGCTGATGAAAAAAATATAACCTGTGTATTCACGGATAGGAAATACCTATAATTTATATACTCTTTTTTAAAAAAGATTTTATTTATTTATTTGACAGAGAGATCACAGGTAGGCAGAGAGACAGGCGGGGGTGGGATGGGGAGGAGGGAAAGCAGGCTCCCTGCTGAGCAGAGAGCCCAATATGAGGTTTGATCCCAGAACCCTGAGATCATGACCTGAGCTGAAGGCAGAGGCTTTAACCCACTGAGCCACCCAGTACCCCTATAATTTATATATTCTAAGATAAAGTACAGAACAAATATTTAAAATGCATTACAAAACAAATATATAAATAGCATCTAAAAAAGTGACCCTATAGATTTAATTTTTTATCTAGATTAATGCCTACTGATTACCTAAATAATTTTACTTTTACATAAAAAATATACAAGATAAAATTCAAATACAAGCAGAAATAGAGTATCAAGTTCAAGAAAAAATAAGAAATGCAAAAAAAAAATAAGAAATGCAAATTTTATCATATAGTATTTAACACTTGCTTCAAACATATAATTACCATGTTAACATGTGAATATGATGAGATTGGTGAATATGATGATGTAATCATTGCAGGACATTTAACTTTTAAAAATTTTATATGGGGGATGTTGTGGTCACTCAGTTGGTTAAGCATCTGTCTTCTGCTCAGGTCATGATCTCCAGGTCCTGGGATCAGCCCCATGGAAGGCCAGGAGTCTGCTTTTCCTTCTCCCTCTGTCCTTCCCCCCTGCTGCTTGTATGCATGAATGCTCTAAATGTACCATATGTGTTTGTGTGTTTAGTTGTGTTTTTTTTGGGGGGGGGGTCTATCATTGACCAAAATACATAATCTATGTTTGAGCCTTTCTGATATGAATCTCTACAATGTCTTCCAAAGGTTTTATGCATAATTAATTTATTCAAATAATAATCAATAATTGAGCATTATTTACCTCCAGTTATGATTTCAAGGGTTCAACCTGTTTACAATGCCATCTAAAGCACACATTTTGATACCAACTGGCTTATATTAGAAATTCATGAAATTCATTAAAAATTCATTAACTGGTTAAAGTTCTGCATTTTTGTTTCCTATACCTTCTGTTAATTTATGTGTGCTGTTCTTGTCTTTACAACGAGAATAAAAACTGCTTGAGAGCAAAGTTCTTCTTTCAAATTTTTAATAATACTTGGTGTAATGTTTAGCCAACTGTAGTAAGTCCCAATGAAGATTTGGTCTATAGGAAAGAAGGAAGGAAGGAAGGAAGGAAGGAAGGAAGGAAGGAAGGGAAAATAAGGCTGAGAACTGGGTACCTGGATGGCTCAGTCGTTAAGTGACTGCCTTCTGCTCAGGTCATGACCTGAAGTCCCTGAATGGAGTTTGGCATCAGGCTCCCTGCTCAGTGGGAAGCCTACTTCTCCTTCTTTCACTCCCCTTGCTTATGTTCTCTCTCTAGCTGTGTTTCTCTCTGTCAAATAAGTAAAATCTTAAAAAAAAAAAAAAAA
>PITA01008253.1:44429-61932 GCA_004023965.1 Spilogale gracilis | reverse complement strand
GTCTCTTGGGATGAGCACTCTCGGTACCATCACTTCTCTGAACAATAGTCCGCTGAGATTTAAATCTGGAGCCTTCCCTTCTTGACTGACAGAAGTCAGTGCAGTCTTTAAAACAAGGTCATTTTGGGAGCACCTGGGTGGCTCAGTCGTTAAACATCTGCCTTTAGCTCAGGTCAGGATCCCGGAGTCCCGGGATTGAGCCCCACATCAAGCCCCACATCAAGCCCCACATCAAGCCCCACATCAAGCCCCGCATTGAGCCCCACATCGGACTCCCGGCTTGGTGGGAAGCCTGCTTCTCCCTCTCTCACTCCCCCTGCTTGTGTTCCATCTCTAGCTGTGTTTCTCTCTGTCAAATAAATAAATAAAATCTTTAAAAATTAAAAAAAAATAAAACAAGGTCATTTTTCCAGATAGCTTTGTTTCTGCTCTTCAATTTTTCCATGCTCTCTCTATAAATGCTTAATTATTAAAACTATAGATTATCTCAGTTCTAATCTATATTTTCATAAACTTGTCATCAGTTTAAGAATAAGTGATAGGAGATTTTATACAATAAGGTGGTTTTTAGCCAAACTTTGAGAATTAAGTAAGACCCAGATTTCAGGAAGAAATGACACAGTGCATTTGTAAAAAAAACTCATTCCCAAATGAAACCTTTGCCTTTGAAACCTGAGCAAGATATTCAAGTAAAATTCTATCCTTCTTGGCAAGAGAAGTTCATTTACAAAATGCCAAAGCCCATTAGTACTAACCATAATAATATACATCTAGAATTTTACAGTGTATATGTCTTTTTTTAATATATGAGATCATTGAATCCTCAACTATTACTTTAATGTATTTAGGGAAGTTTTAATTATGCCAACTTTACACATAGGAAAAATAACATCTCAGTCATAATGTTTAAATTTGCATAGCTAATATAAGAACTAGTTTGACTGAAAACACAAAGGTAGAATTTTATCTGCTCAATTTCATAAACTGTGTGTGTGTATAATAAGAATAGTCACTGCTATCCTATCTCATAGTCTAACTGGGTATTTAAATAATTACTTCTATATTCCTACTATTCTCTCCAGTTATGTTACAGCTTTATGATAGAAGATATTAAATATCACAATTTTGTTCCTACTTGTATATATATTGTGAACTCTGGTAATTATTCTGGAGAAGAGGAAAATAAAGCTATATAAACAAATTTCCCCCCAAAAAACTACATAAGGTAGATGACATGTAATTCAGTTCCATATACCTACGTAAAACATACAGAAGTGAAATGTGGGGTTGTTTAATGATTAAGTGCACTAAACCGAAGAATAATGTTGTGATTTTAGTCCCACTATTATCAGTGTCTCAGTATTAAGTGACTGTAATGGCTGAAATACTTTGTGTAAATTCCTCAAAGAACCAGAGAAGAAAATGTTGTCTAAACCTGAAATAAAGAAATGTGTATGTCTAGGACCCAGAGAGAGGGCCAAGTAAGGTCATCCAGTTCAGGCTACTAAACAATTTTTGGAGAAACCGGTGGTGAGGTTTTTAATACCTCATAATCATAAATATTCCATAGATCTTAGATATATTTTTTGTTCACAGGATGTTAATACTACAACCTAAATTAGCATATGAATTCTGAAGATAATGCAAAGATGTGGATATATTTGCTCCAATGTCATTGTATGATTTGACTTGACTCCACTCTTTATTCTTCCCCCACTCTGAAACAATAATTTTGTAGCTTTGCCAATGTAATATTTCACTGGTTATTCCAGTAAAATCATTGAAAATGATAAAACTTCTCACAATGTACAGACCCCCATGTGAAAACCTGTGTGCTACTTTGTTGATTTGGCTGCCTCCAATACTTTCCCTTCTATTGTGAGCAGCTCCATTCTGCTTCTTTCCCCCATTTGCGTGAAGGCATTGTAGAAAAGCAACCAGAATACCCAGAAATTCCTCGTTACATTTGTCCCTATGACCCATGACTAGAAAATCTAATTCTTTTTCCTTTAAATGTGGAGAAAGCAGACAAAGGAAGGACCACATGTGTTAGAGCTGCTTCCTCCCCATAGTAGTAGTCCAAATTCAGACTACCCAATATGTCCTCATCTTAAACTCCTAGGCTATCTGGACTTCAGACTCCTCTCTTTTCCCAGGTGTCATTTGTCAGCTTTGCTCTGACTTTTTGAAATTTTCTATAAACTTACATTAAATTTATGTCCTTTATTTTCCTTTTTATACTTATCTCTTTTTTTCTTTACCTTCCCTTCCTCTCCCCTTCTCACCCATTCTTTTCTTTTTTTCTGGAATCAGATCCCTGTTGCTAGCAAACAAACAAAACAAAATGAAAACAAAACAACAGCAAAAAAGAATTGTTCACATATACAGCTAATTTAGTGGAAAAGCCTTATAAATTAACTTTATATTTTACCACCCACCATACATCCCAATCTGAGTTCAGAAGCTTTACTCCAAAAATTGGTCCCTCCTATTAATTGTGGAGTGGATTAATAATATTTATGAACCTACACAATGCCTTCCAAAGGTTTTACGCATGTATTAATTCATTCAAATAACAATAATTGAGCATTATTTACCTCCATCACTATTTCAAGAATTCAACCCATTTTCAATGCCATCTAAAGCATACATATATGGCTATTTTGATACCAACAGAGAGAAGGGAAGGGAGTAAAAAAAAAACCAAAAACTTGTAAGGAAAAAAATTTCCTTATATGGAATTTCATATGCCTCCCTTCCATTTACATAAATACAAAGTGACCTCAGGTTACCACTTCTGACTTAGCATGGTATCCAGCAAGTATCCATTTTTATGTCACTACAATTTGAGAAAATGACATAACCTGAGAAAATCTGTGTTACAGTAATTCTTTTCTTTTTTTTCCAGGCACCATTATTTAAAGATTTTATGTAGACCTGTAATTTAAAGACCCTGCTTCATTTTTAGATCTCAACTGAGGGTCATGAAGTGTGTATTTAAAAGAAGAATTTTACAGTAAAGCCTAGGATTAAAAATTCAGATTTGTGTCTGAAGGATTGCCTATTTCTGAGTTCTACAATACAGGGTGAGCAAATGGAGACAAACTGGCAAATGAAATCAAACCAAGATTCTGGAGAAAAAAAAAAGTGGTATCTATTGTCACTTTATTATGCTGGTATAACCGCACTTAATCAGTGGTTATCATACCAGTAATTCCTATAATTTTAAAATGTGCATTTCACTGGTGAGCAAACCTAGCTTTTCAGGACTTAAACCCCTTTGTAAGAAGATATCATTGTAAATACAGCTGGCATTCAAAAACAGCTAGTCTAACTCTGGGGCCAATGCTCCTCTCCCCTGGTTTATCCTACTTTCTGGATGAAACTTAGCAGTGAGAATTGGCAAAAAAGGAATGAGTCAACTTCTAGGAGTCACTGTAAATGCAAGTTTTTGAGAAGCAGGAGCTTTACAGAAAAGACAAAGTTATGGAATTATATATGCTTATGGAGATATGTATGCATATGTGTGAGGGTAGAGGACTGTGGTTGGTGTCAGTGTGAATAAAAATGAAAAACGTAAAAATAAGCAACATCTAAGTCAAAAAGGAAAAGACAAAGGACAGGGCCAGGTTGGGAGAGTCAGAGAGAATATGGTCAGTAAAGCAAATGTTTACTTCCCAAAATCATAAAAGATTTGGGCAAATGAGGGAGGTTTTGTATGCATCTACCTTTTACCTGAACTCAGTCTTGGCCTATCTCCTTCACTCACTCTTTCTTCTTTGATATGAAGACAGGACTACCTTTGACAGTTCAAACATATTCATACAATTACATGTTAAAGTCTGAGCAACACTGAACCTCCTGTTTGTTGTGAAAAGGCCCTGCAATACAGATTTGCAGTCTTCTGGAACATGATGTTTATTTAAATTATCTGGGCTTCCTGTCAAGTTGGACAGACTAAAGAGGAGAGGATACCATCAATCTTTTTGAGTATTTTAGTTGAGTCTTAAAGAAGTTACCAAAGCTTTATTTATTTATTTTTTAATGATGTAAATTCTTACTCTGTGCTCCATTTAGGGGAAATAAATGTCATTTGATTTTTGCAGTGTTGAAAAATGCCTGGATAACTCAGCAATTCACCCTTCCTTCTTCTCACCAACTGTATTTCCACTGGAAATATCGACCAAGTGATTAAGAGAAGGGAGCCATTACTGCAGGCTGAAAATAGCATCAGATTTATAGTCAGAGAACCAGAATTCTCTTCCTGATTCTGCAGCTCACCAGTGGAATGATCCTGGCATGCTCAGAAACATATCTGAGCCAAGAGCCTGTAATATAAAAATAAGTGACTTGGGGAGCACCTGAGTGGCTCAGTCTGTTCAGTGATCCACTCTTGATTTGAGCTCAGGTCATGATGTCAGGGTCCTGAGATCCAGTTCAGTGAAGAGCCCCACCTCCAACCCCACCTTCAGCCCTAGGACAGGCTCTGTGTTGGGTGGAGAGTCTGCCTTTCTTCCTCCATATCTCTCCCTCCGGCCCTCCCCACCTCTGCATATTTTCTCTCTAAAATAAATAATATTTAAAAGAATACATTAAAACAATGGGGGGGGTTAGACTTTATAACAAAGGATCTTAAAAAGCTATAAAATATGTGTACTTCAAAATGTGCCACTTTGGCATGTGGATTATTTTCAGCTGAAGGTGATCAAGAGCCAGCAGATTCAGGAAAACCTATTACTCTTCCCTTAACTGCCTAAAGAATTTTAAAAAGGGGCTTGGCCCAGCAAGAGAGCAATTACCAGAGATAATTATTTTTTAATACCATACACATGTTCTTCCCATCCTTCTGTGAAATGCCCTCCTCCCCACTGAAACCTAGGCCATGGTCTCACTCCTTAGCTTAGGATGGCAGATAAGCCTCCATTGCCTGATGCCTTTGGGTCTCATATTTTTAAGAGGCTCCTGTTTGTACCAAATTAAATTTGTTTTTCTCCTGTTAATCTGTCTTTTATCAATTTAATTATTGGACCAGCCAAAGAAGATAGAAGAAGAGAAATTCTTCCACCCTTACAGCCTAAAAAATATAGTCCCTTCTAGATCAATGAGTACATTATTTAAAAAATATGTTCTATTTTATTTGATATTTTAAAAATAAAATAAAATATGGCTCTCTGTATCCATATCTATTCCATGACCCCAACGGATGTCATAAGATTATTTTGTAAACATTTAAAATGTCAATATTTTTTCAAATAAAGTTATTTTAAAATGCGATACACCATTTTTTCACTTTTCCCATAACTCTGGGACTTCTTTCTCAACATCATTGACATATCTCATGGACACTGTTACTGGAACTGCACATTCAGACTGAAGAATAAGTCCCCTGGCCCTATTTTTTACACATGGATTTTAATACCTAATATTTAGCAGACTTGGCTTAGAAATCTCAAGTTCAGTGTGTCCGTTTATTTACTATTTTGAAATGGTTCTTTGGAAAACTCCCTGATAGGCAGTCGCTTTTTACTAAAGGTTTTAAAGAAAAGTCTAATGTATATGTTAGTAAAATAATAATATATTTCAATGCACCACTTAATTTCCTTCATAAACTTTAGATATTGTCCATATCAGTGAAGTTATCAATGACCTTACAAAAAAAACAAAAAACTGAAGAGACTTGTACGTGAATGTGATAGATAGTAAATTAAGCAATATTATGTTATAGGGGAAGACACAATGTCAGCTAAGATGGCTCAACACGAACACATATACAATAATATATTTAGGAAGAATTTTTCCAAGTTATGTATTTGAAGCAATGCTAGTCTTTTGTTTGTTTCTGTAAAATAAAATATCATTTCCGTTGCATATTATTTCATGCCTCAATTATAGCATTCTTTTTATTGCAGCATAAACATTTGTGCAAATGTTTTTTCCTCCAGTAGATTTAATTTCCAGGTCTTAGCTTTGAACTCCGCATCTTGAAAAATACCTTTGTTTAGTAGGTGTCAGAATGCTCCTACTCAGCCATCTGTGCTCATCCTAAGTCACTATCTCCAGCTTCTCTGTTTGCTCCAGGATGAGACAAGCCCTTTTATCACACATATCTATAGTTCCAGATGTTTTCCTTTTATTTCATATTTTTAGATATATATGTCTTTGTGCTTTTTCCCTCCTCTAGGCTTTAATTATTTAAATTTCAGGTGTACAACATTATAATTTGACATCTCTATATGCAAAGTGATCACCCCCAAAGGCCTGGTTATCATCTATCACCCTACAATTGACCACTGTTATGCTTTTCATCCACACCCAATCCCTTTCTCTCTGGTGACCACCAAACTGTGCTCTGTATCTATGAGTTTGTTTTTGTTTTGCTAGATCTTTTGTTTTTAGATTTCACATGAGTGAAATCTTACAGTATTTGTCTTTTCTTCTGACTTATTTTACTTAGCATAATATTTGTAAGGCCCATCCATGTTTTCACAAACAGCAAGATTGTGCTCTTTTCATGACTAATATTATTCCATTGTACGTGTGTGTATGTGTGTGTGTGTACACATATATATACATATGTATGTATGCATATCTTCTTTATCCATTCATTTATTGTTGGATACTTGGGTTGCTTTCATATTTTAGTTACTGAAAATAATGCTGCAATGAACATATGGGTGCATGAATTTTTTCCAATTACTTTTTCTGGATTCTTCAGATAAATACCCACTAATGGATAGCTAGATCATATGGTAGTTCTGTTCTTTTTTTTTTTTTTTTAAGATTATTTATTTATTTGACAGAGAGAAACACAGGCAGAGAGGGAACACAAGCAGGGGGAGCGAGAGAGGGAGAAGCAGGCTTCCTGCTGAGCAGGGAGCCCGATGTGGGACTCGATCCCGGGTCTCCGGGATCATGACCTGAGCCGAAGGCAGTCGGTTAACCAACTGAGCCACTCAGGCGCCCCAAGTTCTGTTCTTAATATTTGAGAAATCTCCACACTGTTTTCCACATTAGCTGCACCAATTTACAATCCAACCAACCATACACAAGGTCTCACTTTTCTCTACCTCCTCTCCAACACTTTTTATTTCTTGTCTTTTTGTAATAGCCATTCTAACATTTATGAGGTGGTATCTCATTGTGTTTTTGATTTGCATTTCCCTGATGATGAGTGATGATGAACATCTTTTCATGTGCTTATGGGCCATCTGCATTTTTTTTTGAAAAAAATGTCTATTCAGATCCTTCGCCATTTCCAGTATTTTCACTTTTTATGAACAAAATAAATTACATTGAAATACAGTTGCTGAAATATTAAAAATATATTTTGTGATACATATATATTTGTTATATTGTATATAATTAACCCATTAAATATGGGGTGCAATAACCACCATAACTTTACAGTGGTGATGAACATAAAATTGTGACATATCTAAAACAATTATAATAGGCTATAAAAAGTCTGTGATTTTTTTTTAGCAATACCTTAATTGCTGTCATTTATTTATTTAAATTTAATTAATTAATATATAATGTGTTATTGGTTTCAGGGGTACAGGTCTATGATTTATCAGTCTTATCTAATACAACACATACCCTCTCCAATGCCCATCACCCAGTTCGTTACCCCATTCCTCCACCTCCCTTGCCCACAGAGACCCTCAGTTTGTTTCCTAAGATTAAGAGTCTCTTAGGGTTTGTCTCCCTCTTTGGTTTCATCTTGGTTTATTTTTTCTTCTCTTCTCTTCCCTTATGGTTTTCTGCCTTGTTTCTTAAATATCACATATCAGTGAGATCATATGATAATTGTCTTTCTCTGATAGACTTATTTCACTTAGCATAATATCCTCTAGTTCCATCCATGTCATTGCAAAGTCCTTTGCCCATTTTAAAATTGGTTTTGGATATATCTGATCAGAAAGATGATTCTACACAAGCATATATTTTTCTTTTCTTTTTTTCTCCTTTGTTACCTTCTACTGGCAAGTAAGGGCTTCTATCACTCCTCAACATACAATGCAGTAACTCAAGCACACTGCTGCTCGTTTAGGATTCTTATTTAACATTATAAGGCAATGCAGACTTTTTATAGCAGTAGCTAAATACAGGTGCTACATCAACAGTAGTATATCATTAAAACTAAAGAAAATCCATTTTAACCTAGCCATTTACTCACTAATGTTAAATGTTATGGCTTCTCCAAATAAAAGTAGCTAAGATCTATCTATCTATCTATCTATCTATCTATCTATCTATCTATCTATCTATCTATCTAATCTATCCTATACCTTAACTCTTTATGAAGAAAAATGATTCTTCCATTTGAGGAAATTTAAAATGATAAAACAAGGAACATCACTATAAGTTATTATATTATGGCAAGTGATAACGTAAAGCTTTGGTGAAGGTGCATGTGTGTTGGATAAAACTTTATGTGCTCTTTGAAAATACCCTTCCATCTAAGTCTGATTAACATATTTTAAAAAGTGACCCCCAAGGCCATCTCACTAATAATTCTTTATCCAATAGATCTTGTTTGAGAATTCCCTTGAAAGGAATGAAGTATGTCAGATAAATTAAATGAAAGGAACTGATGTAGATTAAGAGTGATGTACATTCTGAGTCTGAACTTTTAATTTCACTAAATATTATTTTTCATCTTCATGATCACATTATATTGAAATGTTGGAACTTCAATTTCCTCTACTGTTTCATTTAATAAAGCTTTTGTCTCCTCTGAGCTCTTAAGGAGATGTTAGCTTTAAATCACATTGACTTCACCCTTTGCAATTTACATATGTTGAAGAAATAAAATGCTTTTCAAGAGTCACCACAGGGGCCTGAGAAGCCTCAAAAGAGTGTTAAGACCTTGAATTTAATGTGAGCTGCCTCAAACACAAAACACAAATCCTCCCTGTAGAATACTAATGGCTTTTGTGTACAGTTACATTTTGGTTGTGATCTTTTTTAAAGTAGAGGAACACCCCATGTATAAAACATCCTTTGTGTTGGTGATTGGGAAACACAACTCCAGCTTAGAGGCAAAAGGGCAACTTTCCATAGGTCATCATGACATAGTGAAATTTATTCTTTAGAAGTATAATATACATCATATATATGTATATATATGTATATATATATGCTTAATATACTTTATACTTCTAAAGTATAAATTTAGGAGAAGCTTGGAAAGACTTTAAAAAAAAGCAATAATATTGAAATTGCAATTCATGGATTGTGCATCACATATGCATTGGGTTGAAAATCAGATTTCTATGGGGCGCGTGGGTGGCTCAGTTGGTTAAGGGACTGCCTTCGGCTCAGGTCATGATCCCGGAGACCAGGGATCGAGTCCCACATCGGGCTCCCTGCTCAGCGGGAAGCCTGCTTCTCCCTCTCTCACTCCCTCTGCTTGTGTTCCCTCTCTGGCTGTGTTTCTCTCTGTCAAATAAATAAATAAAATCTTAAAAAAAAAAAAAAGAAAATCAGATTTCTATGAAGACTTACTCAAAAGTGTATTTTGAGTAAATGTGTTTAAATACCTTAAGTATAGTTATAGTTTTGGTCTTTGGTATCTAACAATGGATTATTTTAACTTGTCTTTTTTTCTCAAAGCCACAGTTTAACATTATTTTCTAGAGATCTTTGCCTGGTTTTAAATATCAACAGGGCTTATGTGAGAGCTCAAAAAGTTCAGGGGATGCATTTTCCTAAAATGATCTCTGTCCTGTCCTAATAAGACATCTTTTTTACATAACTCACATGTCATTAAGTGGTCCAGGAAGGGTTTTAGCATGATAGAAGGTTAATGATGTGCTGAGAAATTTCTGGTGATGTTTTCTTTGGAGTCACTTAGGAATTTAGCAAAACCCAGAAGTTCATAAAAGTAACAATGAAGAATGCACTACAGAGCAAACAAACTCTTAAATCCTGGTTCTCAAACTGGCAGCACAATTGTATCATTTCAGGAGTCACAACAGTGATAATGATGGCAATGATGATGATGATGCCTGGGACCCGCCCTAGATAAACTGTATTGGAATCTCTTGGATTACAGTGATCAACACATTAGCCACTAGCCACAGAATACTACTGAAGCAAGTGAAAGGTGACTGCCCCAAATGAGATGTGCTTTGGGTGTAAAATACATATTGAATTTAAGATCTGTATTATGAAGCCAACAAACACACTACAAAGATTCAGTCCTTAACTAGACTTCAGACAGACTCCTTAGAGGCCTCTTTTTGAAAAGGTCTCATCCTTGAGTCCTGAGAGTCCCACACTTAGATTTTAAGAAAAATCCCGTTAAGCTAGTTTTGCATGAGACCATGGTCTGGAATTAATATATCAAGTTTGGCACTAGAGGACCATTATTTACTTACTCCTAAGTGACCTGAGACATGTAACTCAATGTGTATGCAATTTAATTTTTCATCTGATAAAGAAATATATATTATACTCTTCTATTTGTAGGAATTAAGTGAGATTTGAATAAACATAATTGTGGCAAGGTTAGGGTAGATATCTAATAAAATTGGCAGTTCCATTTACCTTTACTTTTCCTTCCACTCCCATGAGAGAGGATGGGCTTTAATAGACCTACAAACCACTAACACAAATATACACATGTTGTGCACGTGCTACCATGTGCGCACGCGTGCGCGCGCGCGCGCACACACACACACACACACACACACACACCACTTTAGTGAGGTGAGAATTACTCTGTTGATGTGCCCTGTTATCAACGTGGACCATAACACCCTGTAAGATTCCTGTAGGGACTATTCCAACATACACAACATGATCTAAATTCTTCCACTCCTTCCATATGTCAACTCTACATTCTGCCCACAAGTGACCCATAGTCTGAGTTCCTGAATGAAGACCAAATCATGCACATTCTTGCCTGTGTACCTTATCTAATCCTACCGGATCTGTCCAAACTGTGGTTGTTATACCTGAGAAACAGTCCTATGGCAAAGAATTTCTGCTCGTGATGATTTAGAATGCAGACAGAAGCCTATATTCTTCAGTGTTTTTCCCTTCTCTTCTGTATATAAATCTCCATTGTACTGCTATCAGTCAATTTAAGTCAAATCTTTCCCTATACATTTTTACTCATAGCTTTCATGCCAAATTCTGACCAGCTGATCGAATGAAATGGAACATTCTCTGGGAACTAGGGCTCAGAACAGGGAGCCCATGAGTCCAGCAAATCAGAAAATATGCCTGTGCTTGTAACCTAAAAACAAAATATACAAAAGACATATTCCAATGAATGGAACTAGAATAGGATATACACTGTTTTTCCAAATGGCCCTGTAAAAGCTGACGGGTTCATAACAAAAATGTAAGGTCAGTGGAATTATTTCAATATTGAGGGAAAACAGACATAGGGTTTAAGTTTTGGTCTTGATATGAAACTTCAGTATCAATGAATACTGAAATTAAAAAAAAAAAAGCTTAATGATTTGGGATTTAAGCTCATCTAATGACAATGCAGAACCAACATGCTGCCACAGAAATCTTAACAAGAATACTGATCATTAAGTGAATTTTACCATTTTCACTACAGTTAGTTGTATGTATGGTTTGCAATTTGTAAATTTTATAGGATAGTTGAAGGAGGAGACTTAAGAAAAAAATTTTTTTTGATTAGCCCATAAAATTTCAGACCTTTTCCCCCAGGGGGATAATTACCTGTGTTTATGGAGTAAACTTCACTGGGATGTTATTAGTGTTTTGAGTAGTTTGGGAAAGTCTTAAGGTTGCTCTCAGGAGGGTGAGAATGGGGAAGAGATGAGAAATCCTCCTTCCTCTCACAGTAACAGCAACCTCTACCTCATTTGCCAGAGGTCAAATATACTAAATCTAGCTAAACTAATCTATTAACTAGGAGAAAGTGTTCTAGGGAAGGGAAAAAGCTCCTGGTAATAGGTCATGTGAGGGTATTTTAATGGTGAACTTAGCCATGGATGCATCTTGTTTGGTGATTTCTTGTTCAGTGTTCACCACTAAGCAAAGAGGAGCCACATTTTTTTTTCACTGTCCTAAAAGCCATCATGGTAATATTTGTTTATGTTTTTATGCATTTAGAAGAAAGACCATGATTTTAAATTCCAGTTTCTGACTCTTGGTGCTGCCTATTAACTCTCTCCTGCTGTGCTTGTTCTTCTGTCTCACCCTGTCTCCCATGTTTTAGTTTCTAACAGGATATCCAGGACTTTCTGGCAGTGGAAGAGCTGGGCTTACTCAGAACATGTACCAGAAACAGAGAGTGTTCAGGAATTTTGAATTGCAACCACCACATTCTATAGAGAACAAAACAAAGGATTAAACAGGGGGAAATCCTTGTCTAAAGTTACTGGGTAAGTGTGGCTGAGGAAAGACCAACTATCAACCTTAATCAGAGATAAACAGCAGACTTGTGTTAACCATGCCACCTCCACTGGTGTTCCCTTTCCCTTTCCCTTTCCCTTTCCCTTCGTTTCTTCCTTTTCTTTTCTTTTCTTCTTTTCTCCCTTCCCTTCCCTTCCCTTCTCTTCCCTTCCCTTCCCTTCTCCTTCCCTTCTCCTTCCTTCCTTCCTGGACACAAACATGAGTGTAATATTTGAAAAAAGACTTCTCAAATATTCATATTCAAGAGAAACAAACTCCTTCAGACACTTCATTTTTAAGAAAAAATGTGGCTTTGGGGCGCTTGGGTGTCTTAGTTAAGTGTCTAACTCCTGATTTTGGCTTAGGTCATGATCTCAGGGTTGTGAGGTCGAGCTCTGCACCGGGCTACATTCTGGGCATGGAGCCTCCTTAAGATTCTCTCTCTCTCTCTCTTTCCCTTTGCCCCTCTCTTGTTTCTCTCTCTCTCCCTCCCTCTCAAAACAAAAATAAACAAAAAACAAACAAAACATGGTTTTTCAACACGTAAAAATGATTGAAAGATTTGAAAGGTTATGGCTGTAAATAAAAATGAAGGTCCAATTTTCCTACATATGACTTTAGTTGTTATTTAACGTCATCTACCTGAATCCTATTCATTTACAAAATCTACTTCTCCAATAGGCCACCTCAAACTACTCTAGAGTTGTTTCTAGCTGTCTCTTCCTTTTAATTTGTAGTACAGAGGGGACATTTACTACTCAACTAATAATGAAATAAGAATTCCATCCTCCTTGATGGCTATTCAGTTTCTTGTATGACTCCTCCTTGGCTTTTGTATTAGTTGATACTATATTTCTTTGAGCCAGAAGCCATATTTTATACATACTATTGATTTCCCCATAATTCATTAGTGGAGTAAGCTTACATTTGTTGGATTCTTATAATGTTCCACTTACTGTGCCAAGTATTTTATAGATATCATTTCATTTAATCCTTATAAAAAAATCCCTTGAGGTAGGGTTTATTATCCTCATTATATATAAAAGAAAACTGAAGTACAAATACTAGCTAAAACAACTTCTCTAAGAATTAAAATTCACTAAACAGTAAAACAGGCAATTAAACCAAAATCTTCTGTCTACTGACAGTGATACTTTTGCTAAATAATGTACTTATTAGTAGGTAGTTTAATAAACAGTAGGAGTTTAATAAACTCTTAACTATGCATGTATTTATTATTCTTAGAGATTAGAATATGGAAAAATTATATGTGTATGATGTACATGAGTACATGTCTGTATATTTATGATTGTGAATCATGTGTAGACATGATTCAGTCTTTAAAGAAAAGTTGTCTTCTGGGGCGCCTGGGTGGCTCAGTTGGTTAAGCGACTGCCTTCGGCTCAGGTCATGATCCCGGAGACCCAGAATCGAGCCCCACATCGGGCTCCCTGCTCGGAGGGAAGCCTGCTTCTCCCTCTCTCACTCCCCCTGCTCGTGTTCCCTCTCTGGCTGTGTTTCTCTCTGTCAAGTAAATGAATAAAATCTTTAAAAAAAAAAAAGTTGTCTTCTATCTTTCTGGATGTTCAGTGTTGTTTAATACTAATTAAGATTGTCAACATGAGCAGTGCTTAAATCTGTATCTTATATTTAATTCATATGTTGCAAGAGAAGAATGTATTCAGGCAAGGATGCTAAAGAGTTCTACTGGAATCATTCGTAGTCCCTCTATGCATTGTCTAAGAAGAGTTTGCAATACATGATTTAACACAGAGCTTATAACATAGACACTATATTTGGAAAATTTTTCTTGAATAAAAGGATGACCATTTAAATAGAAAACTATTTTAACCATGAAAATGCATTTAATGAATCTGAGAAGTAACTCTTACAAGAATATTTTTCTTCCAGCAGATCTTATTGACTGATTATTCTCTATAACTGGCAACAAAAACAAAGCTTACAAAAAGAAATGGCTATCTCAAATAGAGTTATTTAAAAACACTCACCATTGTCTACCCATCCAATGCATATATTCAAGCATGTTCAAACATATCCATCAGTTAATCTTAAAAGTTGTAACATTTTATGGACAATTTTAACTATTTAACTATAATATGTTTTCCACTTGGAAGTCGTAATATAATAGACTCTGTGTCCTTATTCTGGGAGGAAAAATGAAGTCAAGTAGAACATTCACAGTGGGGGTTTGGAGGTTTCAAAATGCAAGGCAGAGCTTAATTTAATCAGATATTGTATAGCAATAAAGCTTTATGAACAGAATTAGAGTCAAATTTATCAATCTAGGGACAATGAGTTCCCTAGAGCAAATTTTTAAAACCAGTTTAAATGATCATGGATTATCTCATCTCATAGTTAATTTAGTGAGAATGAGACTTAGGGATATTGTATATACGGATGAATAAAATAAACACTACCTTTCTTTAGTAGTCAGCATTTGGAGGGAAGTGTTGAGAAACTGTTGCAAATTATCTGTGTCTTCATATTTAATATCTGTGTCACATATTACCTAGGATTTAATAACAGTAATCTCATCTGCAATGTATGATATTTTTCTTCAAAATACATTAATAACAATGCTTTACTTGTATGTATCAAGTAATGATGTATGCACACATGTACATTTTTGCATGTATATAATTAATTAATATTTAATGGCAAGCATTTGCAAATAATGGCTTATGTAATAATACCCCTTTCTTTATTCCATTACCAGTATTTACATAATTGATTTATTAATATAATTCCATGTGACTAATTGATTTATTAATATAATTCCATGTGACTAATACATAGGGACCAGATTTAAAATTGTATAATAGAATCATAAGTACTTGTGTGGTGAGCTTTCTGCCTAAATCAGACCTGGGGAAGAGGGGAACTTAAAAGTGAGGATCAAGACACTAATATTCAATAAGCTAAATAGGGGTGGTGAGCTAGAGGTGGTGATATTCTAACACTCTGGTTTTGAATGACATTTCTTTTGTTTGTTTTGCAGCTTTGTAGGTATAAAAAATAGGTTCAAATGGAAATAACTTCAACATTTCTTACACATATTAATCTCCTGTTATTGGATATCTTTCATTCAAAAAATGCCCTTAATAGTCTTTTTTCCACTACTCTGACCTCTTCACCCTTCTCACAGGAAGTATTTTTTCAAAACATATTTGTTAAATCTGAAGCAATCTCTGCTAAAACAGGAGATACGTGGTCAACAAGCCAGAGACCCTACCTTTGTCTCACAGTCTGGGACATGTTCAAGTCAAATAAATGGAGAGTTTCTCCAACACCGAGGAAAAAAAATAGGAGTATCTGACCTAGGCTTTGGGAATGAGTGGTTATAGAGACTGCCAAGGAAGGTTTCCAGGAAGAAATGAGGCTAATACAAATCCTGTTAGCCACTGCTCCTTTCTGTTCATCTTAGCAGGCTCCACTCCCAGAGGGGAAATCCAAGAACAAGCATACTCATTCTTTCACTCACTTTTGATGCTGGCTTATTGACTTTATACAATTCCTTTCTTTTTCACTCCTCTTCCTCCCTCACCTCCCCACCTTCATTTTGCTTTTTCTATTTCTGTTTTAAACTAGAGACTTAAGGGTAAAATATAAAATTGAGTATTAAGAAACACAGTTTTATAAATGTTGACATACAAACGATCAAGGTAATGTGCTTCAACTGACTCACACAGTCTGAGCAACACAGTGAGCGTGAACAGAAAACATAGATAGATCACAAAAACTGTTGATCTTTTTTTTTGGTAATATAATATGTCAATATTCAATAAACATCACTTAAATTCTGAAGCCCTCTTTCCTCAAAGGAAAGACAAACAAACAAAACAAACAAACAAAAAAACCTAGCTATTTGAAAAACAATGGCATAGAGATGATTTTAGGGATGAGTCTGATACAACCCAGTGGGGGTCTAACAATGTCTGATCTCAATTTTTGGACTTTGCAGCACTCTATATAACGGGGGAGCCATAATCATGAGGATATAATTTTTTCCCTGTGCATGTTATTATAATCTTAGTTTATATGTCCATTATCAAAGTGAACATAAACTATGATATCATTTGAAATAAAAGTGAATAGTACAGACTTTTCCTGACAGCTATCTTCTTTGTAAAAAACAAAAAACAAAACAACAACAACAACAAAATATATATTTTTGGTTCATGTGAGGCTAGAACAACATTGGAACACCTGTGTGAGCCATTTCTATGATTAAGCATTATCTACTGTTCTCAATTAATTTATTAAAATAATAACAGCTATCAGGAATCCCTTGCACACCATCCAAGTTCCAGGAGATGATGTATTTTTAAACAATTACTTGGAAGTAAAGCAGAAGAAAAATCTTAACAGTACATTATTTTAAAGTCATAAGGTTATTTATAAATTACTCTTATCATATCATATGCAGAGACATTTTAGTCAGGCATAAATCAGTTTGTTTTATCTTTTGGATGAATAATTCTGTGGCCAGAAACTCATATGATGATATGACTTTCAAACAATGATACATTTAAAGAAACAATAAGGTCAAAGTAATACTTCCTGAATCTATATGCATCCTATATAATTATGTGTTTAAAGATTTGAAAATGTGTAGGGAGAGAAACAATACACATGTATATTCTAGAAGCATGGTGTTTTATACCACCCTTTAATGTGTTAACCACTATATTCCCAAGAAATAAGCTTTAAATGGATTCTTGGACCTAGTTCGATTATTGAGAATCACAATACTAACTTGACTGAAGAGCACTAAATTTCAGGACAGTGAGGTCCAATTCAGCTCATGGTTGTTTGCTCCAAGCCTATCTATCAGTTGAAACAATTTTAAATAATTTTATGAAATTAAATGTAGCAAACACACTATAATACTCTTAGAAGAAAAGAAAGGGGAAAATCTTTCAGACTTTGGATGTAGCAGAGGATTCTTAGCTATAACTCTAAAATCGTGAGGAACAATGGACGATAGCTGCACTTCATTAAAACAAACAAACAAACAAAAAAACTACTGTGACTCAAGGGATACCATCAGAAAGTCACAGGGAAAAAAAAAAAAAAAAAAAAAAAAAAAAAAAAAAAG